>JAKWJD010001287.1:0-46828 GCA_027705065.1 Solanum peruvianum | reverse complement strand
AGATGCTGAGAGAGGAAGAAAAATAATTCTAAGTCTGTACTGACAGAGGAAGTCAACGAACCATCATTCATCGACGGTTGTCAGTAGGAATTATCGATCAATGCCGCATTTCTGGACAAACTTTTGTTAAATCAATTCCTTTAATTTAGGGACAATGTTTTCTATAAATAGGGGATTAAAACCTCGTTTTGGGGTTAGAAACTCTTAGTAGTGTTTTACTTTTTGGAGGTTGGTTTTTCCAACTTTAGAAATCAATATTTCCAGTTTTTGTTTGAAGTTTATCTTGCAATTTCAAGTTGATTTTCTGGATTTCTTCTTGTTGATAGACTAAGTTTACGATTTCTTATTTACAAACTATGAATTGCATTCTTGCTTGCATGGGTAACTAAATCCACAAATAGGGTTGTGGGAACCATGGGTGATTAACAAAGTATACCTAACAAACAAGCAATTCTCAATTAGATTCTTGCTTGTATTCATAATTCTACTGTTTAGAAATCTTTTTAACGAGTGCACGCGTTAGAACTAGCCTTGTTGTTACTTTCCAGACCAAGAAGGTAGTCATAGGAAAAGAATTATTATTATAGATTTTGTGGGATACTATCTAATAGGCTAGTGTCAATTGGGGCAAAGTAATTACTAAGCCATACATCGACTATGATGTCTAATATGAGGTAAAGGTAAGGGTTAGTAGTTTATACACACGTAGCGGGACCAAGGTACGGGGTGAAATTCTCTACATCTTGGACCAAGTATTTAGAGATATATAACTTACCACTTGACATGCAAAACACTAGGGAAGAATTGGTATTGCTAGAAATACTACGTTATGAACCTATGGGGAACACATAAACCCTACTTAGTCTCACAACTTGACAAAAACTCAATCTTTTACTTTTGCTCACTTATTAAGTTTCAATTGTTTAAGGAACTTGTTCATAAAACCCCCCTTTAATTACTTGCTTTCGGAAAACCTTGACTAAATAGACGTGATTGTGAATTGCATTTAAGTCTAAACCATTTTCATCGTGGGATCGACTCCAACCTACTAGTTAGGTTCTCTACTTTATTAAAACCGCGTATACTTCTTTAGGGAGGTTAAATTTCAGTGTATCAAATTTTGGCGCAGTTGCCAGGGATTTTTGGCTTTTATATTAACTTCAATTACATTATTGAAATTAGTCAACGATTTCCTGATTTAACTTTTTCTTCTTGTTTTTGTTCTTTCAGATCTAGATAAAGTCCATTCCAAGTACACAGAGCCGCGGAGATCCAGTAATACCTTTTGATCCCGAACTTAACCGCACTTTGAGAAGGATGGACAATCAACAAAATCCATCCAATCAGGGGAATTCTAACAACCTCTATTATTGGTTTAAGCATACAACTAAGGTTGTTATAAAAATTAATTGAACGATGTTCTGAGTGTGCAACATCATGCCCCACGACATCAGGATTACTATAGCGGTAACGTTAACATTATGACTCTGATGGACCTCTTGTCCTACCCCTTTTTCCACCTGGGTGCACATTCGTAGTGAAGAGTACTTGATGTAGATGCTCACTATGAGGGGTTTATTCTCGTGACTGCCATTGGAAGACCCATATGCTCATATAGCGAAACTGAGATCAGTATGCAAAAGTTGTGTGGGTAGACTGGACTTGGATACGAATGTTATCAGGTTGGGATTATTTCCTGTATCACAAATACGAGATGCCGCCATAGGGTTTAGTGAGCTTCCCTACAACTCTATTCACCCTTGGGATCATTCAAGAGATGTGTTCTTTGCGAGGTTCTTTCCAGTGTCTATGAATATCAACCACAAAGATAAGGTGTAATTTTGTGGCACTACCTGGAGAGTCGGTGAGTAGCTCTTGGGATAGATTTACTGCGTTTGTGATAGGCCTCCCAAATAACTGTATTGATGTTGAGTCATTGAAAGAGTAATTCTACAGAGGTCAAGATGAAAACAATAAAGCGGTGATCGATACTATTGCTGGTGGTTCCTATGAAAAGTGCACACATGCAGAGATAAACGAGAAGTTGGAGAAGATATCTTGCAAAAACAAGGCTTAAAACACTAGAAATTCGGACACTAGGAGAAACACCTTTGTGGCATAAGCTACAAACAACCATCACCAGATGAAATGCGTGAAGAGTTAGCAAAGATGAGAAATGAGATAGGGTTGGTTTTGAAACATGTGAGTGGAGGTGCAGAGAAAGTAAATGCGGTGAATTATTAGTCCAAACCACCATCACCAGCATATGAGTACTACTTTGATGGGGGGTTTCCGACTAAACACCCAAGGCTCCAACCAGAAAAATTAGCGCATAGGTCAAGGAAACCAAGGTCAGAACTATGGTAACTACAACCGTGAGGGAAAAATGTCTGAGATGGGAACTACAACCGCCACAAAAACTTCAACTCGGGTAACTATGGTAAAAGGAATTATAGGAGTGGGCCCTATTTTCCACCTTAAAATAGAGATGGGAACTACAACCGCCACATTAAAATTGAGAATCGTGGCTTACCATTTATCTAGATTGGAGGATGAAGCTATGCGAGAATTGAGTAAAAGGGCTGAAATTGATGATGCATTCCCATACGAACATGTATTGGCCGCTTCCTACGATTTAATCCAATGTTTCACAGATTTCACGAATTATCTGGCAAGTGATATAGTTCCATTTGACTTGTCTTTCCATCAGAGGAATAAGTTTCTGTATGATGTGAAAAATTTCTTTTGGGAAGAGCCTTTCTTATACCAGAGTTGTGCCTATGGGATTATTTTCCGTTGTGTACTAGAATTTGAGGGGTTGAGTATTTTGGAGGCATGTCACTCCTCGCCTGTGAATGGGCACCATAGTGGTATCCGGACTGCATAGAAGAACTTATGTGCCTGCATCGGATGTGTCGTAGTTCTACCATTGGCAAGTAGAACACCCTCCATCGCAGTATGGGTACTATTAAACAAAAATTCACCAAGACTTTCACGAGTTTCTCAAAGTATGTTATAGGTGCCAATGAGATGGAGGAATTTCGAAGAGGCAAGAGCTACCTTTAAATCATATTCGTGTGATTGAATTATTTGATGTATGGGGCATCAATGTTATTGGTCCTTTCGTGAGTTCTCATGGGATGAAGTATTTACTTGTGGAGGTTGACTATGTGGCAAAATAGGTGGAAGAAATAACGCTTCCTAACAATGACGCGAAGAGTGTCACGTTTTTTGAAAAAGCATATCTTCTCAAGATTTGGGTCACCTAGGGTCATTATTAGTGAAGGTTTCTCTCACTTTTGTAATAAGTTTTTCAAAGGGATATTGGAGAAACATGGCGTTCGCCATAGTGTGGCAAGTCCTTATCATCCACAGACTAGCGGACAAGTAGAGGTGCCCAATCGACAAATCCAGCAAATTCTAGCGAAAAAGGTAAATGCCAATAGAATGAATTATTCAAGGAGACATGATGATGTTCTTTGGGAATAACACACTTTATAAAAGACTCCGTAGATATGTCTCCATACCAACTTGTATATGGGAAGACTTATCACTTGCCGGTTGAGTTAGAGCACAAAGCAATGTGGGCAATAAAGAAACTGAAGATGGATTGGAATGAAGTGGCAGAACAAAGAATAAATGAGCTGAATGAGCTTGATGAGTTTCGCCTCAAGGCCTATGAAAGTTCATCCATCTACAAAGAGAAGATGAAAAAGTATCACAACTAAATGATTGGAAAGCGCAAATTTGCGGTTGGTGGTTTCGTGCTTCTATTCAACTCTAGGATACACTTGTTTCTAGGCAAACTCAAGTCCAAGTGGATTGGTCCATGCCTCATAATTAAAGTGTCTTCACATGGAGCGGTTCAGTTGGAGAACAAGGAGGACACAAAGTTCACAGTCAACGGTCAAAGTATTAAGATCTACCTGGGCATACAGAGAGTGCCCATGAAGTGGTTGAGGCCTATAAACTTCATAAACTCTATGTAATCAAGGAGCTTGCGTCGTGCAGTGACATTAAATGAAGCACTTCTTGGGAAGCAACCCAAGGTGTATCCTCTAGCCAACGCTAGGTTTTATTTTCTTTGTAGGAGTAGTCGTATTTTCTTGTTTTGTTTTGTTTTTAATCTTATTTCATTTTTGATTGTGTGCTAGTGTTGGGTAGAGGTTAGTGTAGGGTTCGTGTCTCAAAAGTGTCCATAAAAACACAAAAAAAATGGCCTAATGGTTGTTCCATATGCAGGGACCAAAATAAAAATTTGCAAATAATTGTTTGGTGCATAGGTCTATGGACCCATCGACGAGCCGCCATTCAATTGACAGACTGTAAATGGTGTCCATAGATGATCCGAGGTATGTCTCTTAAATTTTTAAGTCTAGATGCAATCGAGGCTCCTAGTTGTTGGACCATCGACTGACCTACGGACCGTCGACGGGGTTTCGTAGGTCCAAACTGCTAGTGACCCGACTGGTAATATTAAAGGACATAAGGTTCATATTCCTTACCACTTTTAAATTCTTTTAAAATTCCCTTCCAAAACCGTTTTTCTTCCTTTATTTGTTTCCTTTATCACAAACATCATCCTCCCATATTCCTTTTCACTCAAAAATTAGAATCTCTCCAATTCCCCAAACTCCCTCTTCGCAATTTCAGTTTTTCTCTCCGTTGTTCTTCGGGTGGTGATCAAGTTCGAGTGCCTAGGCTACTGTTTGAAATTTCATATCACAACCACACAACTCCTAACTAAAGGTATTATGATTTCCTTTACACTTTGAGTTCTCGTTCATAGTTGTTTCCGGAAATTCGGAAGTGGGTCTTGACTATGGGACTAAATTAATTGAAATCGCATGGTTAAATTTGTGTAGTATGTCCTTCGAAATGATAGAATGTGGTTATGTAACCATGTAGTCTGTCTAAAATGTGATTTTCTCTGTAGTTTTGGAAATTCATACTTAGGATTTCATTCTGTGGATGAACTATAACACAAATTATGTGAAAACGAAACTCTATGAATGACGAATTAGTTTTGTGAGTTTTATAGGTTCTTGTCTAAACTTGGCTATGTCAAAGAGTGTCAAAAAATTGGGCCTTGAGTAAATGACCTGAAATCTGTCTCAGACCAACAGGACGAGACCTCGTCGACGGACCGTCTATTGATCGACGGTCCATCAATTGGGTCCGTCGATTGGACCAACCTAAAATTTTCTAAGACTTAAACAACGGAATTAGACTATGATCCATTGATTGATTGGTGAACCATTCTGCACCTCCGTCGTTTCTTTAGATAACCTATTTCCTCCTTGCTTAATTTTTTTTTTGTAAGTGTTAGACGACGCAAGTGGACTACGGGCCGTTGATCAATCGACGGTCTGTTCTGCACGTCCACCGTTTTGATATAAGAAGTCTGATTCTTTGTCTAAGATAAATAATTCAAAGTGTCTGACGACGAACCCTATCGATGGATTGATAGACCGTCGATAAAGCCCGTCGACCTAACTCTACAGAACTGAATTGTGTTGTTATTTCTTATCCATCCTTAGTTCTGTATGTTTTGAGTGTGTCATATGGTTGAGTTGAGACTAAAAACTTCCCTACAGTTACTAATGGCTCTCAGTAAGGATGTCATCTATGTCAAATGGGGAAAATCCATGTTTGTTTCCCTACCACGTCGCATGATTGTAGAGTCTGACAATGAACAAGATCGTGCAAATATTCCTCCGGGTACCACTACCCAATACCAGCTGCACAAATTGCTAAGGGTACCCCTGGTAGGTGGTTCCCAAAGAAGTCACTGCCTTCCAGTTTGATGAGAAGTGCACACTGACGTGCTTACCGTCTGGGGCTGCCTCTAGTTCTAAATGCAGCTCCACCTCCAATTCCGGATATGCATCTTCATTAGGATCGATCCAATCTTTTGGGTCAAATGCAGCCATTAAGTATGGTTCTGCCTATCACGGATCCACAAGGTCAGAGGGCCACGACCACCAAACCTAGTATGATCTAGCTAATAGCTAAGAGTCTGCATCCGCACAACGAGCAGATTAGTCCTCACCCGTTACTGAGAAATTCAACTAGTGGTGCATTTATGGGCAGCACTAGGTATACAGGGATGCCAAAATGTTGAATGAGAAGGGGAAGATGACCCTGTTGGTGCTGGTAAAGCGTCGAGTTTTTACAGGGAGTTTGCACACGGTCCCCGAGGTGCACATATTGTTTGACCGACACAAGTAATACTGGATGACGCAGAGTCTAGCTACCTAATGTGAGGAGATAGTCAAGGAGTTCTATGATTCTCATATGGATACTCTCATAGGATTTATCAATAGGAGGGCAAAATTTTCCAAACAAGACCCGCTCTCCTTTGTACTAGTTCGGGGATGCCGAGTTGACATCGTGGAGGCCACCCTCCATCGGTTCCTATATGGAGCTACCACTAAGACACAATGGTCCCCCATGACTTCAGAATTTGACTACAGGTGGGAGATTGTCAAAAGTGGTGAATTTCAAAGGACAGTCGAGCATAGAGAGAGAATAATGAAATTGCTGGCCAAACATCTGGCGACTGATGGTGAGAGGGCTGACTTAGCGTTAGACACCCATGGGTTGATTAATAAGGCCACCCTCACCTTATTTGCATCCAAGCTCTTCTAGTTGTTGGTGCAAAATCGCCTATCGCTGACAAATTCTGATAATGTTGTTACTTGGGATATGGCGGTGTTTGTCGAAGCCTTGGTGGTAGTGTTGGAGATAGATTTTGCTGAACTGCTGATCACGATGATCCACGGGATGGATTTCAAGACCTCTAGTGCTTACCCCTTTGCTTGTTTGATCTTCCATCTTTGTAGGGAGGTCGGGGTACCCATTTGGCATTATGACACACTATATCACTCGGCGAGGACAGTCGATATAGGTCTCATCAGGGATGAGTTCAATGTAGAAGCTCCAAAGAGAGGGCCCAAGATTGAGGTGCCCCCATTGAGCAAGAATTTGGTTGAGACGGTGGAGTTAGCTCAAGAGGATGATCCTGCTACACTTGAGTCTGCTGACACTACACTGGCTGACTCCACTCATGCTGCCAGCAGGTCCCCTAGCACGTCCCGATCCACGCCGCCATCTGCAACACTGGTTCCTTTAGAACAGGTATAGAAATTAGGCACAGATGGCCACCCTACTCCACCACATGCAACCTTGGATGCAGAAGTCCATCGCTGAGGCCGAGGACCAGAATGAAAGACTGGCCCAATAGACTAAGTAGAAAATTCAGGTGGTCCATCAATGCCTAGACGCACTTCGTGTGCTCGCCCACCCAGCCCCCACGATAGACCTTAAAACTCATTAGGAGACAGTTGCTAGTTTTGTGTGCTGATGTGGATGTGATTATGGAGATGAGGGGTACTGAGTTGGATAGTGCACCCATCGATCTAGAAGAGGACACTATGCTCGATGCCTTATTCAAGTCCTTTGTTGAGCCACTAGTTGAGCCATGGGGTCATACAAAGATAGACCGCTCTAGTCGCACTACTGAGGCCGATGATGAGGCCTATCCAAATAAAAGAGAGTTGATGGAGTTAGAATTGGCTAGGAGGGCATCGTTGGTAGATGAGGAGGCCCGCCAGATTAGGGCACGAGACATGGCTGCTGGGGCGTCTAGTTCCATATCGATGACCAAAAAGAGGATCAATAGTGATGGTGCGGATATTGATGTGGGCACCACCGAGGGTGACCCAAGTACTAATGTTACGGGTTCCAGGAAACCGGACCCGCCCACTTGTTGAGAGATCATTGGCTCTATGCACCTCAGTTTTCTTTACCTACAACCCTGTGCTTATATTTATTTATGCATTGGCAACAATAGTGATCTTCTTTTCGGGGGTGGGTAAATTGAAAGTGAGTGTTAGGGTGCAGTCTAAGTAGCCTAACTCATAGTCCTCTCTTGGGGTTTTCTTGGCTGTGTTATTTTGCCCAAGAGAATGGTTAATTTTCTTTTGAACCGGCATGTCGTTACTTGTAAAAAGTGTAAAAGCATGAAAAATAAGGAATAATGGAAGAAAATAAATGATATCCTATCCTAGAAAGTGCTTGGATGAATAGGTGAAAAAGAGTTGAATGTGTTGGCTCTAAGCATGACATAGATAGGCACCCACTGCATGATTCTACTCTAACACCTAAACTAGGAAACCTAAAAATCTGATAGTGTAATGATATTCCAAGAGAGTGTGAGGAAATAGGAATTTTTAACAATTGGTACATAACTAGAACTTGGCCGATTAGTCATGCGAAGGGTTAGAAGCTAGGAAAGGATCATGGATCATAATTTGAAATAGTCAATCTTTAGCCTAAATGGAGTTGATCAATCAAATAATTGTCCCTTTTATTCCAAATCTGTTGAGTCTATAATGAACCTATATATTTTTATCCCCAAATCACCTTCCCAGGGTCAAAAATTTTGGTTGCGGTCCCTCCCTGAATATGTGCACCTCGACTTAGGCCTAAAGCTTATGTTGAGGGTGGCTAATGTAGAAAATGACTTGCTCTTGGACCTGACCCGACTTTGGGTATTGTGTACCTAAACTCATGGAAAAGAAGTTGAGGGTTGCTATTATGAGTGAGGACCCACAAATGGTATGGAAAAAGTTGTATGTTGAAAAGAAAAGAGAAAAGTGAGCAAAAGATGTGTTTTAATGAAATTAACAATTGAATGAAAAGGAAGTTAAAAGAAAAAGAAAATAAAGAGAAGAGTTTGAAGAGAAAAAGTTGAAAAATAAATAACAGTCATATCCAAAAAATGGAGCAAGGAAAAGATGAAAACAAAGAAAAGTAGGGCGTTAAAGGCAATGAAAAAGAGGTAGGAAGCTTAAAGGAAATTTAAAGGAGGGAAAAATTTGACTAAAAATGTACCACACCTTACCTTAAGCCTACGTTAGAAGGCAAGAAAGTCCTACTGTGATCCTAGAGTCCATGTGGCGAACCTAAGTAGAGAAAACAAGGGCAAGCTTATGGCGATGAGTACTACTGTATTTGAACTTGTTCTTGAGCATTAGTGTTGAATAAAGGTCCTCGTACCCAAACTTAAAATCACTTTGCCAAAAATGAGGATTTATTTTGAAGTGAGGGCACTAGTTGCTATGTCGGAAAGTGGGTACCTGATGAGAGAAAAAAAATAGAGGTGTATGCAAATGGTGAGTTTGTGTTATGATGTGATCCATATGAGCTAGATTGTTGAACCAGAGAGTGTAAGCATGCATTAAATAAAAAGAGTCGAGATTAATATCCATGGGATTATGAGAGCTTAGAAGTGTTGTTTTGTCTCATAGTGAGTTGCTTGAGGATAAACAACAAATTTAAGTTGAGGGTGTTGATGTATTGTAGTTTCACAGTGCGTTAAATGCACTATGCCTAAGAGTTGTGTGTGTCTAAAGCCTTTTTGTAGTAGTTTTAACATGTTTTTAAGTTTGTTTTGGAGGAATTATGTCCAGATTAAAAACGCAGAAGGCAACTAGAAAAGAGTGCAGAAAGATGACCTATGAAGGCAATTGACGATCCATTGTTCAATAGACGGTCCCTAGGTGGTGACTGTCAATGTGAAGTTAAAGCTAACACATAAGATTAGAAAAATCTTGCTAAGCATGGAACATATAATTAAAAGGACGGTCTGTCGATCGATCGACGAACCATACTGGTGAACCGCAAATCAATTTAGAGAAGGCTCTAGTACCTGATTTCTCAAGATTCTAAGTATGCAATGACGGAGGAGCATCGATGGACCGTATGCAGGTGTGTAGTTCAATTCAGAGAAGATACTGAGAAGATGAAGAATAATATTTCTAAGTTTTGAAAGACGGAGGTAGTCGACGGATTGTCGTTCCATCAATAGGGGTCATCGATCAGTACCACATTTTTGGAAAACTTTCCATATTTAAATTCCTTTAAATTTATGACAATGTTTTCTATAAATAGGGGGATTAAACCTCGTTTTTGGAGTTTGAAACTCTTATTATTGTTTTACTTTTGTTTGGAGATTGGTTTTTGTAACTTTAGCAATCAATCAATTTTCGATTTTGATTTGAAGTTTATCTTGCAATTTCAAGTTGATTTTATGGGTTTCTTCTTGTTTATAAAGGAAGTTTATGATTTTTTATTTACAAACAATGAATTGTAGTCTTGATTGCATGGAAACTAAATCCACAACTAGGGTTGTGGAAACGATGGGTAAATAATAATATATACCTAGCAAACAAGCAATTCTAAATTAGGTTCTTGCATGTATTGATAATTCTTTAATTAGAAGTATTTTTAACGAGTGACGCATTATAACTAGCCTTTTTGATACTTTCAGGACCAAGGAGGTTGTAATAGGAAAAGAATTGTCAACATTAATTTAGTGCGATACTATCTAATAGTCTAGTGTCAATTGGTGTGAAGTAATAACTAAGTCATACATTGACTGTGATATCTAATACGTGTTAAAGGTAATGGTTAGTAGTTTATACACACGTAGCCAGACCAAGGTACGGGGTGAAATTCTCTAGATGCTACAAGAAGGATTTAGAGATACATAATTTACCACTTTACATGCAAAACACTAGGGAAGAATTGCTATTGCTATAAATACGGCGTTATGAACCTAATGGGAACACATAAACCCTAGTTAGTCTCACAACTGGATAAAAACTCAATCTTTTACTTTTGCTCACTTGTTAAGTCAGAATTGTTTATGAAACTTGTTTCATAAACCCCCTCTTTAATTACTTGCTTTCTAAAATACCTTGACTAAATATATATGATTGTGAATTGAATTTAAGTCTAAACAATTTATCCTCATGGGTTAGGCCTCGACATACTAGTTGGGTTCTCTAATTTATTACCACCGCTAATACTTTATGCAAATGCTCACATCGAGAGGCTTATTTGTAGGGTCGGCGTTGGATGACTCTCATGCTCATATATCCAAGCTCATGGTGGCTAGAAAAAGTTGTGTAGGCAACTAGATTGGGACACTGATGTTATCGGGCTTCGAATATTTCCTCTATCACTGCCCTAGGATGCAGAAGTTTGGTTTAATGAACTCCAATACAACTCCATATATACATGAAATCAACTGTTCGAAGAATTCTTAGCGAAGTTGTTTCTAGTGTCCAAGGAGCTGAACTAGAAGGATAAGCTTAACAACTTTGTGGCACTATTTAGATAGTCATATTTCTTGGGATCAGTTCATTTCTTTCATTAGAAGTGTTCCAAACTACCTCTTTGATGATGAGTTGCTAAAGAAGTATTTCTATCGAGGGGAGGATGACAAAAGTAAGGCGGTGTTTGACACTATTATTGGGGGTTCTTATGGCGATTAAACTTTGAACAGATTGCAGAAAACATAGAAAATATATCTCCTATTAACAAAGCTTGAAGCCCTAGAAATTAAACACTAGGCGAAACACTTTTGCGTCAAAGCTACAAGTAACAAATCTGCACATGATTTGCGTGAGGAGATGGAACAAGTGAGAACGGAGTGGGGGTTGGTTTGAAGCATGTTAGTGGGGTGCCGAGAAGATAAATGTCGTGAACTATTTGACTAGAACACCACCAGTAACTGAGGATTTTATGATAAAAACGCATATGCGATGATTGATCAGACAAGGGATTTTAGGACCAAACGCCCAGGTCAAACATGGATTCTTTGAACCAAGGTCAAGGAAAACATGTTCAGAACAATGGGAATTACAAGTGAGAGGGTCAATATGTCCAAGATGGGAGCTCAATCGTGACGACAATTACAAACGGACCAACTATGGTAGAAGAAATAATCGTGCTGGACCTTATGTTCCTTCTCAAAATCGAGAATCTGGTCCTAAGGAAGTTTGAGGAACATGTCACGTTTTGAGGATATGATGTAGATATGTTGAGAAGGTTCGATGCTTCTAATGAGAATATTAAAGACATGCAAAATAACTTGTAAAGTATTGGCTTAAAAGTTGATGCCTATGCATTATATATAAAGCATCTTGAGCAGCATATGATAAATTTGTCCACCAAAGTGAACCCACACCTACATAGCACTCTTCCTAGTAACACTATCCAGAATAAGAAAAATGATGAACATTGTATGACAATCACTACTAATGGGAGTAAGCAAACTATGGATCCACCAATGTAATCTTAGGTTGAAGTTGATACAAGTAGAGAAGATGATGTGGTTGAGAATGGGAGAGAGCCTTCAAATGTGATTGATAAAGAGGTAGTGGTAATGGAGAAAGTCGTCCCTTTGCCTAGACCTCGCCTCCTTTTCCACATATATTTGCAAAAAAGACCGAAGAAGCAAAATATTGCAGGTTCATCACTATGCTAAGACAACTTTCCATCAATGTTCCTTTGATATAATCTCTAGATCAAATGCCTGGGTATGCAGAATTTATGAAGGACATGGTCACAAAGAAGATGGCAGTGATTTTTGAGGATGATGAAAAGTTGCACTATTATAGTGCTATTGTTACAAGGTCCCTTGTGCATAAAAAGAATGATCCTGGTGCTTTCATTATCCCTTATACCATCGGTTATTGCTCTTTGCCAAGGAATTGTGTGATCTTGGTTCTAGCGTTAACCTCATATCATTGTCTATTTACCAGAATTTGATATTGAATGACTAATAACCAACTACGATATAATTATTCATGGCTAATCGAACTATGAAAAGGCCTATTGGATTGCTCCATGATGTGCTAGTAAAAGTGAATTCATTAATATTTCCGAACGACATTGTTATTCTTGATTGTGAGGTTGACTTTGAGGTTTCCACTATTATTGGGAGACCATTCCGTGACACGAGGTGTGCTTTGGTTCATATGGGGAAAGGATATATGAAATTTAGACTTTACAATGAACAAGCAACTTTCAATATTTGTAGGTCTATGAAGAAGATTGGTGAGCTTCAATTGATATCTACTATAGTTGAGAGTTGTTTTGAGGTGCATATCAAAGAGAGACTATGGTGTTAAGGACTTAGCAGCAGTGATGATGAACTTTGAGAGTGGTTGCTTGAACATAATGATGATTTGGTAGTCGCACTTGATAGGAGCGAATATCGATCAAAGCCTACCAAAATAGACTTAGATATAAAGAATCGTGAAACACCACCCATGATACCGTCTATGGAAGAGGCCCCTAAATTGGAGCTCAAGGCTCTGTCACGACCGAAGTCTAGACCCCAGAAGAGACCAGCGTCATTGACCTCTCAGAGGTCGCAGACAATCCTACTTACGTCATTCTTACTTCGTCTAGGTTAATTTTAGCGGAAAATTTGAAACTTTTTGTTTCTTAACATACATATTAATCATTATATTAGTTTCATAGTTGTTCACCATATACCATCTAATATTAAGATCATCAAATGAAAGAATCAGTTCTTAATTTCATTAAAGTTATTCTTGCCAAAACGGCACCAATACAAAGTCTGAAAGGAAAGTGGAAAGAAACACTAGTGGAACATTCTCCACTAGATAAATCCTTCATATAATAATAACGGTAGTCATCCTCAAAATCATGAGGGCCTACCAAGTATTGATGAAAGCTCCACATCCGGATAGCTGCAACGTCAGCTTGTAAGATCTTTTATCCACCTATGCCTGCACCTAAAAATATAGAATTGTTTGGGATTAGTGCTCACCTGTAATAAGTATGGGTATATGCAAGCACACACCAAGGACATGCATGACTAAGAATAGCTCTTTCCTATTAACATGATTATGGAAAGTCAAGTCAATGGACTTGCCAATTTAGGATTAGGAAAGTTAGTTAGCTTTCTAAATTTGGATTAGGATAGTAAGTGAGCTTTCCAAATTTGGAATCGGAAAGTCATGCCATGAGAGTAACATGCATCATCATACTTATCATATTGGACACAACACATAACATCTTGAACATAGACATAACATATTGCATATAACATATAACATATTTCATATTATTGTTTTATATGTCATGATACCTTGGAATCATGGACTTGACATTAAGACTACCAAAAATGAGGGCTTAACATATGGGACCTCAACTACGAAGCCTTCTTTAGCAAACACAGAGTCTGCTCCATTTATTCATACGTACTTAATTTCATTTCGTTCATAGGCTAGTGCGAACACAAGTTATACCTAGGATATAGTTTGAGACTTTTTTTGTGTTCACTGTGCAATGATCAAGAATGACATTGTGTCATCCCTTGAGTCTAGCTCACGTCTTGATTATCCTATCCTAACACCTTTGGCATCATTCATTTCATTCTGTGCATCATTTAAGGCTGGCCTCATTCATTCATTCATTGGGAACTTTAACCTTGACCGACATTGATATTGTGAGCATCATGAAATCAGTGTCTCCCCCACAGAAAAAAGTGGTGGAATCACCGTCCAAAGTGACCCAAAACATGCTAGCGTACATAGGAATGGAACCCCGCCAGATCCCTATAATGGCAGTATAGGTTCAAAGAGTAGGAGATATAATGAGACCCATGTCCGGCATGCCGGATAGTGTCATCTCATGAGAGTTACGTGAACCTCTGCCCTTCTCGAAAGAAGGCATCACAACTCATAGTTAGTCTACAATTATTCAGTATAAATTTCCATTACATTCAACTCATAAGTCATTGAAGATGATTTCTAGTATGAGGACATCATAGCTCAATAGATGATTTCTCATCTCATCATTAGTGTTAAGTGTGTTAACCTCAATACTTTCATTAGAGTGTTCGTAGAGACTAGTCTCTTCATTAACTTTACACTGTCATAGGTGAGTATGTTTTGATAACATTTACTTAGGATCATTTGAGATTGCTCTCATCTTTTACATTAGCCTCATATCATGTTGTCACCAAATTAATTAATATTAGAACAATTGCTCTTCATAATTACTCACCCCTTTTTACGTGAATGTTCATTTCATGATATGCCAATACACTTGGCCATTTAGTGTGTTTCACACTTTCACTTAACCCTTCTACGGTTTCATCATTTAATTTGTTCATTTCATCATTTTATTGTTAATTTCATCATTTCGTTGTTTATTACATCATCTCATTGTTCATTTAATCATGTGCCAATGAACTTGGCAGTTGATATACCGTGGTTTCACGGTATTATTAATACTTTTTCCTTAAGTTTAGTGTGTCCAAAAGCCTTTTTATGCTAATTTTTATATAAGTTTCTCTTTATTTTGCAGGAAATCTGTCCAAAGATGAATGCGGAGATTTTGAGCGAAGAAATGCAGAAGAGACCACCTACGGAGCTTATGACGGTCCGTCGTGCTTGTGACGGTCCGTAGGTGGCAGCGTAGTGCAGCTGCTGAAAGAAGATGGGGCAGTCTAACCAAGTGTGGGGTTACGAAGCTTGTGACGGTCCGTCGTGTCTATGACGGTCCGTCCTGCAGGTTCGTCATGAAGTTCAGAGAAGTTATCCCAATACCGATATTCCAAGAGTTGAAGTGTTTTGGAACGAAGACCCTCGACGGACCGTTGTTCCTATGACAGTTCGTCATACCTGCCGTCGAGGGTAATGAAAAGAGCAGCAGAAGAAATTGCATAAGTATGGGACGATGGAGTCCATCACGGTCCGTCGTGACCACGACGATCCGTCGCAAGTTCTGTCGACCCAGTCGTGTTTTGACAGATTTCCAGCAAATAGTGTCCGTGTTTAATTATGTTTTAATTTTCTATAAATAGTTCGAAAAACCGCGTTTTTGAGGTTAGACTCCGTATTGTTAGAATCCGTATTGTTAGACTCCATATTGCTTGACTCCGTATTGTTAGACTCCGTATTGTTAGACTCTGGATCATTATTAGACTCTGTGTATTAGTGTTAGATTCTTGATTATCATTAGACTTTTTGTGAGATTATTGATTACTTTGAGATTCTTGCAAGTGATTATTGGTCATTAATCAAGCAACCTTTCGGATTTTACTCTTTCTCATTGAAGTAAGTACATGAATTCTTATTTAATATATTTGAATATTGTGATTATGACTATGAGTAACTAAACACAATAACTAGGGTTGTGGGAACCATAGGCAAATAATGAAATAAAACCTAACTAAAATAACGATTCTAGAATAGTGTCTTGCATGTATTAATAATTCTTTCGCTTAGAAAGTCTTTTTAACTGATGGTCAACGTTAGAACTCGCCTTAATGCTACTTGCCGGACCAAGGAGGTAGATAATAGGAAAAGAATTATCAACATAGATTTAGTGTATACTATCTAATAGGCTAGTATTGATTGGTACGAGGTAATAACTTAGTCAAATATCGAATACGATGCTTAATATAAGTTAAAGATAAGGGTTAGGATAGCAACACACGTAGCCAGACCAAGGTGGAGAGTGAGATTTTCTAGATGCCGGACCAAGGATTTAGAAATACATAACTTATCACTTTGCATGCAAGATATTAGGAAAGAATTGTTATAGTTAGAATTATCAAGTTATGAACTTGTGGGGAACATGTAAACCCTTGTTACTTTGATGAATTGAATAAAATCCAACATTCAAAGCTGTTAAGTGTCTCTTTCAATTTAGGTAGTTATTTTTTCATTTATTTAGAAATCGAAACCCCCCTTTCATTGTTTTTACTTTCCAAGGAAGTTATTGACTAAACAAAAGTAATAATAGATTGAAGTTAAGTCTAGACTATTTTCCTCGTGGGAGCGATCCCAACCTCACTAGTTGGGTTATTTACTTGACACGACCGCTTTACTTCTTATGTGAGAAGTAAGTTTGAGCGTATCAAATTTTGGCGCCGCTGTTGGGGAATATAGATTTTAGATTAACTTGAACTTATTACTATAGTTTAGTTGATATTTTCTTGATTTTACGTTGTTTTATTGTTTTTGATTTTTTTTAGAACTATCCTCCTTGTATGCCAAATACACGGAGAGGAAGAGAACCCTTGTTTCCCTACGATCACGAATTAGAGCGTACACTGCACAATATGAATCGAAACTTGGGAATAAATGATGATAATCCGAACCAGAACATCCTAGCTCTTGTTGATGTTCATGCTAAGATGTTCACGCTGCTCCGGGTGAACACCAACAGAGGCTATGATAGAATAGCAGACTCGGATGGGCCACTTGTCTTGCCTCCTCTACCCACAGGCCACACCTTTGTGGTAACTAGTAGCCTGATGCAAATGCTCACTGTCAGAGGTTTATTTTCAGGGCTACCTTCTGAGGATCCACATGCCCATATAGCTAAGGTAAGGGCAGTGTGTAAAAGCTGTGTAGGGAGGCCTGATTTAGATTTAGATGTAATAGGGATTAGAGTGTTTCCTCTCTCAGTGACGGGAGAGGCTTCTATATGGTTCACTGAGCTCCCATACAAATCAATCTTCACTTGGAATCAACTAAGGAATGTTTTCTTAGCACGCTACTATCCGGTCTCTAAGAAACTAAACCACAAAGATAGAGTGAATAACTTTGTGGCACTACCAGGAGAGTCAGTTAGTAGTTCTTGGGATAGATTCACCTCGTTCTTTAGAAGTGTCCCAAATCACCGTATAGATGATGAGTCACTGAAGGAATACTTCTATCGGGGGGGATGTGATAACAATAAAGCGGTGTTGGACACTATAGCAGGTGGATCTTATGGGGAGTGTCCTTATGCTGAGATCGCTGAAAAATTAGAGAAAATCTCACGAAATAACAAAGCTTGGAGTACTAGGAAGCCTGATACAGGGAGAAACACCTTCGCAGTGCAGTCCACTCACAACCCAGCCACAGATGAGATTCGTGAAGAAATGGCTCAGATGAGAACCGAGCTTGGGTTGGTACTGAAACATGTCACTAGGATGCAGAAAAGATAAATGCAGTCAACTACTTGGCTAAACCACCACCTCCTAATGATGAATGCTATTATGCGGAGGACACTTATGCAGTAAATGAGCAGACAGGGGGTTTCCGACCAAGCGCCCAAGGCTCAAATCAGGATAATTTGCGCCAAGGTAAAGAGAACCAAGGTCGAAACTATGGTAACTACAACTGTGAGGGTCATTATGTCAGAGATGGTAACTACAACCCCGACAACAACTTCAACAGGGGTAACTACGGTAACAGAAATGATAGGAATGGGCCCTATGTCCCTCTCCAAAATTGTGAAGTTACTCCTAGGGATGGTGAAGATAGTATGGCGCGAGTTGAGGATATATTGCACAAAATGATGAGGAGGTTCGATGCTAGTGATGAGCACATTAAAGAGTTAAGGGGTGATTTAGCTAGTATTGGGCAAAAAGTTGATACACACACAATTTTGATTAAACAGATCGAATTGCAAATGGCCCAATTATATGCCACAGCGAACACACGGCAACCGGGCACTCTTCCTAGCAACACTGTCCAAAATCCAAAAAATGATGCACTGTATGGCAATCACCACTCGGGGTGGGAAGCAAACCATTGAACCACCTATGCCGTCTAATGAGGAAAATGTGAGAAAGGATGATGATAAGGTGGTAAAGGGTAGTGTTGAGGAAGAAGAGAGCAATGGAAAAGATGCAGAAGTCCCTATGAAGGTAATTCCCATTCCTAGACCACCACCACCCTTCCCTCAGAAATTAGTGAAAAAGACTGAGGATGGTAAATATCGGCGTTTTATAACAATGATGAAGCAGCTCTCTATTAATGTCCCTTTGGTAGAAGCTCTAGAACAAATACCCGGTTATGCCAAGTTTATGAAAGATCTGGTCACAAAGAAAAGATCGGTCACTTTTGAGAATGATGATAGACTGCAGCATTGTAGTGCTATTGCTACAAGATCTCTCGTACAAAAGAAGGAAGATCCAGGTGCGTTCACTATTCCTTGTACAGTTGGGTCATTACATTTTGCGAAAGCATTATGTGATATGGGGGCAAGCATAAATCTCATGCCCCTCTCGATTTACAAGAAGTTGAGTTTGGGGGATCCAAAACCCATTGCGATGCGGCTACTGATGGCTGATCGGACAGTGAAACGGCCTATAGGGATACTCCATGATGTGCTAGTAAAAGTGGAGTCATTCATCTTTCCGGCTGATTTTGTTATTCTTGAATGTGAAATCGATTTTGAAGTGCCTATTATTCTTGGGAGGCCATTCCTTGCTACAGGTAGAGCCTTAGTTGACATGGAAAAGGGGTAGATGAAATTTTGGTTGAACAATGAAGAAGCGACCTTCAACGTTTGTAGGACTATGAGGCAGAGTGGTGAGCTCAAATCGGTATCCGCCATATCCCACAAAGAAAAGATGAAGAAGGAGTATGAACAAAAAAGTGCAAAACAAGAGTTTATGGTTGGGGATTTGGTGGTTGTAGACAGTTCTGGGTCGCCTTGTCTTCCGTGCAGTTGAGTTAAAAGCCAAGGAGGGAGTGCGGTTTAAGATGAATAGAGATAGAATAAAACTCTATTTTGGGCAGAAAGCATCGGGGAATGAAGTGATAGAGGCATACCATCTTGATGAAGTCTGAGTAATCAAGTGTCCCCAGTCGTGCCGCGACATTATATCAGGCGCTTGTTTGGAGGCAACCCAATACTTATAATCTTTTTAGTAATGGTAGCATTTTTATACTAATGGGTTTTTAATTTACAGGCACATCACCAGGGAATTCTGCTGAAAATTACTCTGCAGCAGTCACTGACGGATACATCAACGGACCGTTGCGCCTGCGATGGACCGTCGTATTACTCCGTCGTACTAGGTACGTCTTTCTGTTATTTTCAATCTAGGAAACACACGATGGAACAAACGACGGGTCGTCACAACTGAGACGGACCGTCGTCGGGGAATCGTTGCGTGATTAATGAGGCATACCCGACCCGACCTGGTTGGAGTTTATTATAAAATTTCACCATTTAAACATCCCAACCCCTCATTTCACCCCCATTCCTTCATTATTCCTCCCATTTCCCTCTCTTTTCAACTACCACCACTCTCTCTCTCCTCAACCGATCTTGTGCCCCCCCCCCCCAAAAAAATAATCTCCAAAGCCCTAAAAGTTATTATCTACTAGTCGGAGTTGCTGCTGTGTGGGTGTCTTCTTGGTCACCAAGTACTTGCCCATCTTGTTTTTCTCCAATTATAAGGTATGTGTCTCTAATTTCTACTCATTTATCTTGCATTTTTGTTTATTAATTAGTATTAGCTTAGTTGTTCGTGATATGTTCGTTTCTTTTATATAAGATTCTGTCTAATCTAGGTTAAAAAATGTTCGAAATAGCCGTGTTTACAACCTTAGACATAGGTGTTTTGCATTTCTAGTTTCCTAAGTAGTTGGGTTAGACACATGTAGGCCCAAAACACTACAAGTTTGATTTGGGTTCATCGGGGATGAATGGGGTACCCCAGTTCAATCACTGATCTACAGAACGAGACCGCGATGACGGACCGTCGTACCCACGACGGACCGTCGTAGCGTCCGTTCCAACATCCCTAACACCCCACTGCCCATTTTTTTTAAGTGTCCCCCAACGGACACATGTGACAGACCGTCGTCTTCACGACGGTCTGTCCTGCACAACCGTTTTGGTTGTCAGAGACCCTGTTTCTAAGGGTCTCTCTCAATTTTTTCTAAGTGTCCTTCAACGAACACATGTGACGGACCATCGTCGTCACGACGGTCCGTCCTGCATGACTTGTACGACGGTCAGAGACCCCTCCAAAGGGTCTCCATTTTTTTCCAAGGGTCCTCTGACGGACACCTACGAGAGACCGTCGTACCTGTGACGGTCCATCCTGCACATACCGTCATACTAGTCAGAGACTCTCCTTCAGGGTTTTTCATATATATAGTCTAAGTAAGACACGACGGACCTCATGACGGTCCGTCATAGTCACGACCAGCCGTCACCAGGCACGTCGTGTGTCTGTGTTACTATAGAAATGACATACTACTTTCAATTTTTTATAGTATGGTTTTGCTTGTCTTGTTTACCACTACTCGTAGTAATATTGATCCTTTACAAGTACTATCTACTATGGCACCCAAGCAAGATCGAATCTATGCACGCCGGCGATCGAAGTCTGTCGCCCCATCTGCCCGCATGGTCATTGGCTCTTATGATGAGCGTGACCCCGAGTACGTGCCCCAGACACTTCCACTCCTTCCCGTGCTGCACGTGCTCCCAGAGCCACAACCAAAAAGGTGGCGTCCGGCGTAGTCACTGCCTCCCAGTCTGATGAGGAGCACAGACTGACCGGCACACCCTCTGGGTCAGCCACAAATGAAGAAGGAGCGTCTGGCGCCTTAGGAGTATCGTGGTTGGAGGAAGCCTTCGGCTCTGCTGAGGTTCCCGCACCTGCCACCGCTCCAGCGTCGGCCTCGTCTGATGAGGCTGACAGTTTGGAATCCCATCAGGTTCACCAGCTCAGGCCCACACCCTAGCCACTGACCAGACCAACCGGTGGTGTGTCGACGGGCAATTTCAAGTCTACTCCGACGCCAAGTTTCTGACAGACAAAGGAGTTATGACTCGAACACCTACCTTGGAGCGGCGGGTCCTTACATGGAGTCTCCCAACAATGTCTGAGATCCACAATCTCTTCACCAGGCATCGCCTGGAGTGGACAGCACGTCCTTTGGGACGTTACAGTGATGAAATGGTCTGAGAGTTCTATGCTTCCTACGTAGCGACTCTCCGATCACAGATAGATAGGCAGGCTGCACCTGCCAAACAGGCCCCACTCAAGCAGGTCTGAGTACGGGGCGTGCAGGTTGACATTTCCCTACCTGCCATCTGCCGGTTTCTATACGAAGAGGGTGTTGATGCTACTCGGACCCCTCTCACTGCCGAGTTTGACTACCGATGGCAGATTGTTAAAGATGGCCAGTTCCTGCACGAGCCATCGCTGAGAGAGACCACCAAGAGGTGGATGGCCCTGCACCTGTCAGTTGATGGAGAGGGTGCCGACTAGGTGACAGAGCCAAAGGGGGCCATCAAGAAGGCCAACCTCACTTTCACGGCGAAGTTCTTGTGGCTGATTGTCCGCCACTGCCTTTCCCCCATAGCCGGTGATAATATCGTTACATGGGATCGAGCAGTGTTGATGGCGGTGATGATAGCCGGGTTCGAGGTGGATTACACGTGGCGTCTACATGCAGTCATGCACGAGAGGGCTTTCAAGGTCACTACTACTTACCCTTTCCCGTGCATGATCTTTTCTCACTGCAGGTCCTCAGGTGTGTCTATATGGCACGTAGATCAGCTCAAGACCCTGCAGGGCAATGTTGACGTCGTCCTCATCAGAGATGAGGCCAATGAGTTGGCTCCACGCAGAGGGCCCCGTCCAGAGCTGCCCCCACTTGCTGATGATCTTGCTGATACGGTAGCCCAGGCTCGCACGGCTACACAGGCGGCGTCCATTGACACTACCCCGATCGAGTCTATCCCAGGTAGTAGCACTGCCCTGAGCTCCTCTAACACAGCCCCTCTACCGGCGCTGGTCCCGTTTGTTAGGGTCCAAAAATCAGAGGCGCAAATGGCTACACTTCTGCATCATATCCAGCCATGGATGCAGAAGTCTATTACTGAGTCAGAAGAGCGCCTAGAGCGGAAAATGGTCCAGTATACAGAGCGGAAGATCGCTGAGGTTCACCAGCGCTTGGACGCCTTTGAGTTGAGGGTGCTAGCCTGGCCAGCCCCTCCAGTGTATGTGTCGACTCTTCAGGCTGCGGTCGACAGCCTCCGCGCAGATATTGACACGATCTTAGAGGCTAGGGTGCCTGAGTCTGAGGCCCCTTCTGTCGAGCCTGCTGAAGACATAGTGTTAGCGGCCCTATTCGCCACTTCAAAAATTCCACCACCTCCCCCTCGAGAGCATGCCAAGAGGCGTAGGGGTCCAGCAGAGGACGAGGCGCGAGCACGGAAGATGGAGCACCGTTAGATGGAGGCTGTGAGGAGAGCCTCACTTGCTGAGGAGGAGGCGCACCAGATGAGAGCATCAAAGTTAGCGGCTGGGGCATCTAGCTCCCGAACTCTGGAGATAGCAGGAGGCACTACTGATAGTGCGGTTGTTACTGAGGACACCACTGAGGGTTCCATATTGCAGAGGACGTGGGTTCCGAGGAACCGGACCCACCAGCTTGCTGATCGACGGCACTTTGCGCCACAGGTTTGCTTCACCTACCACTCTAGTATTTAATTTTATATGCATTGGGGACAATTGCATGTTTTTTTTGGGGGGTGGAGTAAATGGAAAGTGAGTGTTAGGGTGAAGTCTGAGTAGCCCAATTCACTATCCTCTTTTGGGGTTTTCTTGCCTTTGTTCTTTTCCCCCAAAATACTGATTACTTTTCCTGTTGAACCGACATGTCTATAAGTTTTGTACATAGTTTAATTCTGGAGCATGATGGCTAAAATGATATCCTGATAATTGGAAAATGATGCACGACTATGCATAGTAAGTGATAAATCTGTGGCTCTAAGCATGACATAGAGGAACACCATTGCATTACCCTAAGCCTGAAATTTGAACTAGGTGTCTGATCATCTGGTAGAGTGATGAGATGTCAAGTGAGTGTGAGGAAGATTTGAATAGTCCACTCTTTGTACTGATCTAGAACTTGCCTGGTTAGTCCTACTAAAAGTAAGCTATAATAGACAATTAGGAAAGGATCATAGGCCCTTATTCAATATAGCCCATTTTTAGCCTAAATAAAAGAAAACCAAATGAAATTTATCCTTCTTTGAGCCAAATGATATGAGCTTAAATTAGACCTTTCTTTTTCACCCCAACTGATCTTTCTGGGAATAATGTGTTGGCCCTGGTCCCTCCTTGGACATGTGCACCTCAGCTTATGCCAAAAGCATAAGTTGAGGGTGGATAATTCAGTAAACAACCTTCGTTATGTCCCTGACCCAACTTTGGGTATTGTGTACCTTGACTCATGGCAAAGCCATGAGTTGAGGGTGGCTATTATTAGGAATGCTCGGGAAAGTGGGGTTGAAAGAACAAAGAGAGATAAAGAACAAAAGTAAAGTGACTCAAGAATTATTTGAAAGAGAAGTAAAGAAAAATAAAAATATACAAGAAATACAAGCAAGAAAAGAAGAGAGCCACTTACACAAATGAAGAAAGAAGAGAAAATAGCAAGTTGAAAGAATATGAGAATCTGGGCGAGATAAAATGATAGAAAGTGGAAGGTTTAGCCTATATGTCAAGGAGGGGAAAAAGTCACTAAAGTATACCTAAATATACCCTACCAGACCCTGACCCTATATTACAAGCTAAGAAAGTCCTATCGTGATCCTATTGTATAGCAAACTTAAGGCAGTGAAAATAAGGGCAAGCTTATGGCAATAGGTATGAATGAGTGTGACTTTGTTCTGAGAGAGAGTGTTGAAAAGTAATCCTTATACTCAAACTAAAATCATTGTGTGAAAAATGAGGATTTATTTTAAAGTGAGGACACTAGTTGCAATACCGAAATTGTTAGCACCTCGGTAAGAAATTGAAGAGGATACGTGTTAGCGCATGGTGAGTCTTTGTCATGTTCTGATCCCACATAATTCAAGCCTAATAGTGATAGCATGCATATATACGATGAGATTAATCGGGATTGATAGACAAATGATTGCAAAGGATAAAACATGGATACTATTGTACAAAGATTGTGTATTGTGTCATAGTGCGTCGCTTTCGGACAAACAACGAATTTAAGTTGAGGGTGTTAATATACCGTGGTTTCACAGTATTATTAATACTTTTTCCTTAAGTTTAGTGTGTCCAAAAGACTTTTTGTGCTAAATTTTATATATGTTTCTCTTTATTTTGTAGGAAACCTGTCCAAAGATGAATGCGGAGATTTTGAGCGATGAAATGCAGAAAAGACCACCTACGGAGCTTATGACGGTCCGTCGTGCTTGTGACGGTCCGTAGGTGGCAGCGTAGTGCAGCTACTGAAGGAAGATGGAGAAGTCTGACCAAGTGTGGGGTTACGAAGCTTGTGACGGTCCGTCGTGTCTATGACGGTCCGTCCTGCAGGTTCGTCATGAAGTTCAGAGAAGTAATCCCAGTACCCATATTCCAAGAGTTGAAGTGTTTTGGAACGAAGACCCTCGACGGACCGTTGTGCCTATGACGGTCCGTCATACCTGCCGTCGAGGGTAATGAAGAAAGCAGTAGAAGAAATTGCATAAGTATGGGACGACGAAGTCCATGACGGTCCGTCGTGACCACGACGATCCGTCGCGAGTTCTGCCGACCAAGCCGCATTTTGAAAGATTTCCAGCGAATAGAGTCCTTGTTTAATTAGGTTTTTATTTTCTATAAATAGTTTGAAAAACCTCGTTTTTGAGGTTAGACTCCATATTGTTAGACTCCGTACTGTTAGACTCCGTATTGTTAGACTCCGTATTGTTAGACTCTGGATCATTATTAGACTCTCTGTATTAGTGTTAGATTTTTGATTATCATTAGACTTTTTGTGAGATTATTGATTACTTTGAGATTCTTACAAGTGATTATTGGTGATTAATCAAGCAAACTTTTGGATTTTACTCTTTCTCATTGAAGTAAGTGCATGAATTCTTAATTAATATATTTGAATATTGTGATTATGACTATGAGTAACTAAACTCCATAACTAGGGTTGTGGGAACCATATGCAAATAATGAGATAAAACCTAACTAAAATAACGATTCTAGAATAGTGTCTTGCATGTATTAATAATTATTTCGCTTAGAAGTCTTTTTAACTGATGGCAACCGTTAGAACTCGCCTTAATGCTACTTGCCGGACCAAGGAGGTAGATAATAGGAAAAGAATTATCAACATAGATTTAGTGTATACTATCTAATAGGCTAGTATTGATTGGTACGAGGCAATAACTTAGTCAAATATCGAATACGATGCTTAATATGAGGTAAAGATAAGGGTTAGGATAGCAACACACGTTGCCAGACCAAGGTGCAGAGTGAGATTTTCTAGATGCCAGACCAAGGATTTAGAAATACATAACTTATCACTTTGCATGCAAGAAACTAGGAAAGAATTGTTATAGTTAGAATTATCAAGTTATGAACCTGTGGGGAACACGTAAACCCTAGTTACTTTGATTAATTGATTAAATTTCAACATTCAAAGCTGTTAAGTGTCTCTTTCAATTTAGGTAGTTATTTTCATTCATTTAGAAATAGAAACCCCCCTTTTTTAGTTTTACTTTCCAAGGAAGTTATTGACCAAACAAAAGTAATAATAGATTGAAGTTAAGTCTAGACTATTTTCCTCGTGGGAACGATCCCAACCTTACTAGTTGGGATATTTACTTGACACGACCTCTTTACTGCTTATTTGAGAAGTAAGTTTGAGCGTATCAGCAATTCATTGTGTTTTACACTCTGACTTAACCCTTCTAGGGTTACATCATTTCATTACATACATCTTAGGTTCATTTATTTTTAAACGTATGCTAGACTTATGGGTCTATACATACAAGCCATTAGGCTTCGTTCATAGTTCGTTTAGATGATTTTTATCTTCTTAGGATTATGTGGTACACGACTTATGCATCTTGTATGTATTCAAAGATATCTATTTCTATCTAACTAGGCAGCATTATTCTTGAATATATGATGCACGTATGACTTATGCATCAATACGGAATTTGGGCAAGGGCACCCGGTTTTGAATCCCTTGGAAAACACTTACATTTCTCATTTATTTTATTTTGGTCCACACGGCTTGGGGACCTAAGATCAAGCCCCAACGCCTCCATTTTCTTTTAATTTCTTTTCTTTACATTTTCTCTTTCTTGGCCGAGGGGTTGTGGGATTGAACCCCCACAACCCCCTTTTATTTTAATTTCTTTTTCCATGACTTCTTCTAGTTGACCATGAGGTTGTGGGATCGATCCCCCACAACCTCACTTTATTTTTCATTTCACTCTCCTTTTCCGCCTAGAGGTCGTGGGTTCGATTCCCATGCCTCACTCTTATTTTCTTCTCATTTTTCCTTAAGCTTGACCTGGAGGTTGTGGGTTCGAATCCCACTCCTCTCATTTCTTATTTTCATACTTTATTTAGCAGCAAATACCATGGTTCGAATCCCCTTCACCACATCCATTTTTACTTGTTTATTTTCATGTTTTTTAACATGGTGATGTCACGGGTTCTATCCCCAGTGATCTCACATATTTTAATTCATTTTTTCACAGCATGAAATTTCCCCTAGCATGGTCGAAACTCATTAACAAGATGCTGGAAATTTTTGCAGCCTATTTTCTCAGTTCTTTAACATTAAATGTTTAGACTTTTTAAGTAGTTTTTAGTGAGTTCTTTAGGTACATTTTCAAGATTTCATTCGATAAGAATTGCACTCAAATCATCAGCATCTTACATCACTTATGAACACCATAATTTACATAAACAGGGGTACATGAAATACAAAGAACTAACATCACATTTTCGAGCCTTAAACCTGAGGCACATTGTCATGGTTCACATTGCACACACATGCACATAGTTCCGGATCAAATAGGTGATCCTTCATACGATTTCAAACACACATACATGAACGTTTTCATCACGAAAACACAACACACGCCTAATATCTACCACAAAACGTACCCCACCTACAAATCATTGGGAGCTAGTGATAAGGACATGAAACGGGGAACAACCCTAGTTTTCAGAACAGATTCGTCTGAACCTTAGGGGTCTCTTGGAAAGGGACCAAGATATAAGAGAACACATACCTTTTTTATGTTAAATCCTCGAATTTCTTCCCAAAAACTTCACCCAAGATCATGTCCAAATCCCTCAAAGTCAACACCAACATCGACGGACACTTCTCTTTTCCTACGTGATTGATTTCATTTGTTTTCTTATATTTTGTGTGAGTTCTTCAAGTGTGAAGAACTTTATTTTACCTACTATATTTTGAAGTTATTTGGCAGAGAGAATCGTGAGTGAGAGTGATAGAGACGTGAGAGAGAGATGAGCGTGGGAGAGAAGAGTTTTCTTAGGCTTAGGAGTCTAGTTTAGGATTTAGTCAAATAAGGTTTTAGTTAATTATTAAAAATCTTATTTCCTTTTATTTTAAATAATTAATAAATAATAAATATAAATTCATTTCATTAATTTACCAACTTAAATTAAAAATAATTTAATTCATTGCTTCCACCTAGGTTCAAACCCGGGTGGAGCAAGACTTCACTTCAAAAGCCAATTTTCGGCCCTCCTCCCAAAATGCCCCTCCACCTTATTAATTAAATAATTAATATATATTTATCCTTATCCTATAAAAAGACCATTTTACCGCTAGACCCTCCAAACCTAAGATTTATCCTTTTTAAATCCGGTAAAGACTTCTTCAAGTAAATCTTCGTATTTGAGAGCCCTACATGGTTGGACCCGACCTTTTCTAGCTCAACTAACTACCCAAGTTAGTTGGCTTGGCTGTAGAAAGGGTTCATAGGTCTTGTTCTACACGCATCAATCCGTGTAAACCCGGTCTAATCGTAGGAATTCTAGACACATTAAGCATTACTTAGAATATTCATTTTTAGGGTTGCTACATTATCCCCCCTAAGGAACATTCGTCCCCGATTGACACTACTCTTTTCTAAAAATAAGTAAGTTATCTGTAGAATGTATGCGTACATAGGTATGCAATACTCCCCATTGGTGAATATCTGATTCAGATATTAACATGATGGTGCACATCCTTGAAACCTACTAGTAGCTTCACATTAATGGACTAAGGAAATCTTTGCTAAACTAGTCTCATGAAAGCATACAACATAAGTAAACATCTAAGTCATACAAATCAGCAACCAACATGATGACTCAAACATATTAACCTCTAGCGCATGAACACCCTACACAGTCAAATACATGAAAGACTAATTAAGGCTACGCACCCGAGACTTTACCAGGGGTGCCTTCCCCTGCACCCCTAGATTGAGTGTGAAGAATCGTTGACTCCTTGGATCCTGTTCACTTTGACCATTAGGTTGAACTCTCTCCTTTCCTTGTTCTTGAGTTCTCCTATTTGGACAATCCTTCACCATGTGATTCCGGTTTTCCACAACTGTAACAAGCGTTAGTTCCCATCATACACTCTCCTCCATGTAGTTTGCCTTACTTCCTGCAAGGTGGTCTCTCCTGAGGTGTATCTACTTAATTGTTTCTCTTAACTGTGGAATTGGAATTCCTAGCGAACCTTGGATGAACTTGACTCCCCTTTGGTGGGAGAATTCCTTCTTAAATCTGGGCTTATCCCTGATTTCAGTACTACTCTCCCTTGAAAAATTCTGCTCGGCTTGCCTTGACTGTTTCCCTGCCCTAGTGTGCTTCCTCTTTATTCTATCCTCCACTTGATGGACATGGACCATAAGCCTGGAAAGGTCCATGCTGTTATGCAACATAGATTCCTTACACTCATCCTCGATATCCTTAGCAATCCCTGTCAAGAATCTACTCATTTTGTCTCTTCTGTTAAGACACAAGAGTACAGGTATGCCTGGAGAATTTCACAAACTTCAGGGAATGCTTCCTGACTGTCATCCATTCCTTTTTTAAGGTTGATAAAATCCTGAACCTTGGACTCCTTCATCTCCCTGGGGAAGAATCTCTCTAGAAAGGTTGTCTTAAACAACTCCCAAGTGATCGGAACTCTGCCCAAACCTCGGCTATCCTACTATATCTTGCACCAAGTCTATGCAACATACTTGAGTTGATAGGAAGCCAACTCTGCTTTCTCAATATCTATGGCCCCCATAGCCACCAAGATCTTATGCACCTCGTACACAAACTCTTGGGGGTCCTCTGAAGTCTTAGACCTATGAAAATAGGAGGATTCATCCTCGTGAAGTCTCTAAGCCTGTCATCCATGGTACGAACCAGTGGGTTCTCCCTCTGAACATTTTGCCCGTTGATTTGGTTATTCATGGACTAAGACTGCATAGTGATGGCCTATGCCATCTGGGCCCGAGATACCCTCACCTAAGTATCATTTTATCCAGCAAGGTTAACCGACATGTGTACTTCTTCAGCTAGAGCCTGGGGTGGAACTTGATTGTCCCAGCAGCTCCTCCTCCTCTCCTTTAACCAATTTCTCCCCTAGTGTTCATTCTCTGAAACAACAAGGGTTGATTTTAGACATGCTCATAACACCAAGAAAATCAGACATTAGGAAAGGCATGATAAGATCAGAAGAAGGGAATTTTCCTATGCATCATGCAATCTCTAATTTAGGATAGTGGTGCACTTCACAACCATGACTTAGAAACTACTCAATGTGGTTGATGTTAACTTATTATCCTCGGAATTAACCTAACGCTCTGATACAAACTTTGTCACGACCAAAGTCTAGACCCCAGAAAAGACCGGCATCGTTGACCTCTTAGAGGTCGCAGACAAGCCTACTTACGTAATTCTTACTTCGTCTAGGTTAATTTTAGCGGAAAATTTGAAATTTTTTATTTCTTAACATACATACTAATCATTCTATTAGATTCATATTTGTTCACCATCAACCATGTAACATTTAGATCATTAAATGAAAGAAACAGTTCTTAATTGCATTAAACGTATTCTTGCAAAAACGACACCAATACAAAGTCAGAAATGAAAGTGGAAAGAAACACTAGCGGAACATTCTCCACTAGCTAAATCCTAAATCTAAGCTAGATAATAACGGTAGACATCTTCAAAGCATGAGGGCCTACATATTTCGAATGAAAGTTCCACATCCGGATAGCAGCAACGTCAACCTGTAAGATCTAGCATCCACCTATGCCTGCACCTAAAAAATATATAATTTTATGGGATTAGTGCACACCTATAATAAGTATGGTATATGCAAGCACACACCAAGGACATGCATGAGTAACAATAGCTCTTTCCTAACAACATGATTATGGAAAGTAAAGTAAATGGACTTGCCAAATTGGGATTAGGAAAGTAAGTGAGCTTTCCAAATTTTTGATTAGGAAAGTGAGTGAGCTTTCCAAATTTGGATTAGGAAAGTCATGCCATGAGAGTAACTTGCATAATCATACTTATCATATTGCAGATAGCACATAACATCTTGCACATGGCACATAACATATTGCATATATCACATAACATTTTTCATATCATTCGTTCATATGCCATGTGACATTGGAATCATGGACTTGACATTAAGACTACCCAAAATGAGGGCTCAACATACGGGACCTCAACTAGGGAGCCTTGTTTAGCAAACACAGAGTCTGCTTCATTCATTCATACGTACATCATTTCATTTCATTCATAGGCTAGTGTGAACACCATCTATACCTAGGATGTAGTTTGAGACTTTAATTGGGTTAGCTGTGCAATGATCAAGAATGACTTAGTTTCACTTGAGTCTAGCTCACCTTTTGATTATCCTATCCTAACACCTTTGGTATCATTCATTTTATTATGTGCATCATTTGAGGTTGGCCTCATTCATTCATTGGGAACTTTTATTGTAACCAACATAGATCATGTGAGAATCATGAAATCCATTGTCTCTCGCACACCGAAAAGAGGTGGAATGACTGTCCAAAGTGACCCAAAACATGCTAGCATACATGGGAATGGAACCCGCCAGATCCTTATATTGGCAGTATAGGTTCAAAGACCAGGTTATATAAGGATACCAATACCCGGCATGCCAGACTGTCTCATCTTATGAGAGTTATGTGAACCTCCGTCCTTCCCAAAAGAAGGCGTCACCGCTCATAGCCAGTCTATCGATGCTCAGAATAAAGTTCTATTACATTCAACTCGTACGTCATAGAAGCTGGCTACTAGTATGAGGACATCATAGCTCAATAGACGATTTCTCATCTCATCATTAGTATTAAGTGTGTTAATCTCAATACTTTCATTAGTGTGTTTATAGAGACTCGTCTCTTCATTAACTTTACACTCTCATAGGTGAGTACGTTTTGGTAACATTTACTTAGGCTTATTTGAGATTGCTCTCATCTTTTACATTAGCCTCATATCATGTTGTCAACACATTCATTAACATTAGCACATTTTCTCTTCATAATTACTCACCCCTTTTTACGTGAATGTTAATTTCATCATATGCCAATGCACTTGGCCATTGAGTGTGTTTCACACTCTTACTTAACCCTTTTTAGGTTTCATCAGTTCATTGTTCATTTCATCATTTCATTGTTGATTTCATCATTTCATTGTTTATTTCATCATCACATTGTTCATTTCATCATGTGCCACTGCACTTGGCCATTCAGTGTGTGCTACACTCTTACTTAACCCTTCTAGGGTTACATAATTTCATTACATACATCTTAGGTTCAACTATTTTTTAATAAACTTATGCTAGACTTATGGGTCTATAAATACAAGACATGAGGCTTCGTTCATAGTTCGTTTAAGTGATTCATATCTTCCTAAGATTATGTGGTACAAGACTTATGCATCTTGTATGTATGCCAAGATCTAAATTTCGATCTAAGTAGGGAGCATTATTCTTGAATATTTAATGCACGTATGACTTATGTATCAATACGGAATTCGGGCAAGGTGTAACAACCTATTTTGTCAGTTCGAGCAGTAGAATTATTTTTTGATAAAAACAGATTGGGTCAATGGATCACGCGACGGACCGTCATGGTCACGACGGATCGTGATGGACTCCGTCGTCCCACACTTGTGTAATTTCTTCTTCTGCTCTCCTCATTACCCTCGACGACAGGTAGGACGAATCGTCATAGGCACAACGGTCCGTCGAGGGTCTTCGTTACAAAACACTTCAACTCTGAAATCTGGGTACTGCGATCGACTCTCTGAACTTCACGACGGAACTGCAGCACGGACCGTCGTAGATACGACGGACCATTACAAGCTGCATAACCCCGACTTGGTTAGACTTCTGCTAATGTTTTAAAGGGGTGTTTCGGAATATTCATGATTTTAATTATGAAATTAGTGGGGTAAGTTTAATAATTTATTTAGTTGGGGGTTAAAGAAGATAATAGGGAATAAATAGTGGGTTACTTTGTCATAATTGATTATATGATAATTAGGGTAAGAAGAATCTGGAGAAGAAAAAGAAAAAAAAATAGAAGTGGAGAACGAGCGAGAGAGAGAGAGAGAACGAAGAAGAAAGCAAGTGACTTAGACTTCAGATTGAAAAGGTTCATAGGCATTGAGGAAAGCAAAGGCATTGGGGAGGTAGCTTGCTTGATCACGATTCTTCAGTGGAGGTAGGTTATGGTTTATTTCTATGTGATAGATAAACTCTAAATGGTAGTTGATATGTATTGAATGATATTGTAAAGTCTCCTATGTACTTGATTGTGTGGTTGTGTGTTTGTGATTGTGTGGTTTGTGGTTGGCCTAAAGTTAGGAGAATGTTGAATTCCTAATCTTGAATCCTCTCTATTAAAGATAACGCCTGAATAAAGAAGGCTTGATGAAATAAAAATGATGAGATAATTGGATCGAAGTGTCACGTTCTGACACAGTATTATTGGATTGGAGTGTCACTTCCGACATGCTATTATGGGATCGGAGTGTCACGTTCTGACATGATATATGGGATCGGAGTGTCACGTTCCGACACAATAACATTAAGGAAAGGAATCTGAATAACTTAATATACTCAAACTCAGGAACCTATTTCCCAAATGAGAATGGTGTAGAGGCATGAGTCCTCATAGGTGTGCGTGATGTTTGTGTTTGATGGTGTACCTAATATGGTGTTGTGTCAATGGTTCATGTGTTTGTTGCTTGTCACCTGTTAATTATTGTAGTTGATTTTATACTACTATTGTTATATATTTGATTTCTATTTTGAGTTGGCCGATGATACCTACTCAGTACGTGTTCCTTGTACTGACCCTACTTGTATTTTCTTCTTGTTATTTTGTGGAGTGCAGCAAGTGTACCATCGACTTCGACTCGCCCTCAACTCTAGCCAGTCTCCAGTACATCAGACTTCAGGGTGAGCTATCATTCCTAGCTCAGGTGGATTCTCTCCTTCACGTCTTGATGTCTTTGAAGTTCGGACATGGACCATCTTTTTACTTATTTTAGCTTCTTAAATACTCTTAGACTTATTAATTTGAGGATAGATGTTCTTGATGTGATGACTTCCAGATTTTGGGAATAATGAGTATTAAAATTTAGAAGGTTATTCAATTGATTACGTTAATAAGTTTTGGATCTTCCGCATTAATTTTACTATTCATAATTGATATACCGGTAAATGTTGGGGTTTAGATTTGTTGGTTCGCTCACCTAGGAGGATAAGTGTGGGTGCCACTCGCGGCTCGTTTTGGGTCGTGACAAACTTGGTATCAGAGCGTTAGGTTCGTTGGTCTCATCACACAAGACGAGTCTAGAAGAGTCTTGAGGAACGCTAGGGGGACGCCCTTACTTTTCTTTGAGAGGCTATAGGACTTTAGGAAAACTTTATTCTTTCTTTCTTTCGTGCTATTACTTGGATCCAATTGGTATCTAGGTGATACAAATTGGTATCTGACATCCTCACTCTATTTCGCAGATGGTTAGAACTAGAGCAACAACTGGTGCCACACCAACACCGGCAAGACAGGGTGCGACTGAGCCAACCATTGGGGCTGTATCTCGAGGTGGAGCAGTGGCAATAGGCCGTGGTAGAGGTCGCAGGAGGACTCCTCTAGAGGTAGAAGACAAACACCTGGTCCAGCTAGTAATAGGGCGGTGACTCCTCCACCGACTGATGGGTAGTGAAGAGAGAGAGGGTGAGAGGGGGAAAACGAGCAGGTTCAAGATGAGAAATTTACACACCCCAGCCTACCCCAGAGATGTTAACCAGGTTCTTACTTACTTAGCGGGTTATCTGATCAGGGCCAGACACCTCCAGTGTTTTCTGCACCAGCACCTCAGGTTCCGGGAGTACAACATGCAGCTGTTGTGGCTCCCGCATGGATGCCTCATTGGAAGTAGGCACGTTTCCTCGATTGACTACATGGTCTATAATGACGAGTGATCAGCATGAACTTTTCACTAAATTCTTAAAGTTGAAACCTCCAGTTTTCAAGGGTGCTGAATCTGAGGATGCCTATGATTTTCTGGTTGATTGTCATGAGCTGCTACATAAGATGGACATAGTAGAACGATTCGGTGTTTAGTTTGTGACCTATCAGTTTCACGGGAATGCCAAAATGTGGTGGCGGCGTATGTTGAGTGTCAACTAGCACAGGAACCTCCTATGACTTGGGCATCATACTCTAGCTTATTTATGGAGAAGTATATACCCCGACTTTGAGGACAAGAGGAGAGATGATTTCCTGAGCCTAGAGCAAGGCAGGATGTCTGTTACTACTGCTTATGAGGCTAAATTTCGTGCACTATCCAGGTATGCCACCCGCTTTGCTTCAGTCCACAAGAGCGGATTCTCCGTTTTGTGAAAGGATTGAGGTCAGATTTGCAGATCCCAGCCTACAGGTAGCTGCTGCCGCAAAATTCTTTCAGGAAGTGGTTGATTTTGTGATAGGGTGGAGGGGTGAAGCCAGACGACTTCACCATGGCATCGACATCTATGAAGTTCCGTAAGGGAGGTGAGTTTAGTGGTTCTTACTCCAGAGGCAGAGTTCAGGAGGTTACCCAGCCCGACCTATCAGTCTTCACTGCGGGCTGTAGCTGGGGGTCCATCGTAGACCAGTCAGCATTTTTCTGAGTTTGGAGGTTATCCCCAGACTTCGTCATTCTCACAGAGACCTATGCTTGACTCCAGAAATTGTTATGGATGTGAGAGACTGGACATATAGGAAATATTGTCCAAAACAAGAGTTACAGACCCCCATAGTTAGAGGTAGAGTTGGTCATGGTAGAGGCCGCCATTCTGGAGGACATGGTGGCCAAGGTAATGGTGGTCACCAAATCAGCGGGGTGGCGGGCGAGCTGGAGCTACTGCATCGCAACATGGTAGGGGCAACGGGCAGACAGATGATAGGGCCCATTGTTATGCTTTCCCCGGGAGGTCTGAAGCAGAGACATCTGATGCTGTTATCACAGGTAATCTTTTGGTCTGTGATTGCATGGCTTCTGTATTATTTGATCCTGGATCCACATTTTCATATGTATCTTCCTCATTTGCTACTGGTCTTGATTTATGTTGTGATTTGCTTGACATGCCTATTCGTGTCTCTACTCATGTGGGTGAGTCTGTGATAGTTGAGAAGGTGTATAGGTCTTGTCTTGTGACTTTTGTGTGGAGCAATACTCATGTAGATTTGATTATTCTAGAGATGTTGATTTTGATGTAATTCTGGTATGACTTGGCTTTCTCCAAATTTTGCAATCTTAGATTGTAATGCTAAAACTGTGACATTGGCCAAGCCTGGGACAGATCCGCTAGTTGCGGGAGGGTGACTATATTTCCACTCCAGTTCATATTATCTCTTTCTACGTGCAAGAGAATGGTTAGTAAGGGTTGTTTAGCTTTCATGGCACATCTCAGGGATGATACTTCCCAAGTACCTTCGATTGAGTCTGTCTTGATAGTCTGTGAGTTTCTGGATGTGTTTCCTGCAGACCTTCCTTGTATGCCACCGGATAGGGATATTGATTTTTGTATTGATCTAGAGCCGGGTACTCGCCCCATTTCCATACCCCCCTTATAGAATGGCTCCAGCTGAGTTAAGGGAGTTAAAGGCCCAACTTCAGGAGTTGTTAGGTAAAGGTTTTATTAGACCAAGTGCATCCCCGTGGGGTGCTCCTGTTTTATTTGTGAAGAAAAAGGATGGAAGTTTTCGGATGTGCATAGACTACAGGCAACTGAATAAGGTAACTATTAAGAACAAGTATCCTATTTCTCGCATTGATGATTTGTTCGATCAATTACAAGGTGCTTGTACCTTCTCAAAAATTGATTTGAGATTTGGTTATCATCAATTGAAAATACGGGCAACAGATGTGCCAAAGACTGCTTTTCGAACCAGGTATGGGCATTATGAATTCTTAGTAATGTCTTGTGGGCTTACGATGTCCTGCTGCTTTCACGAGCCTGATGAACGGGATTTTTTAAGCCATATCTGGATCTCTTTGTTATTGTATTTATTGATGATATACTGATATACTCAAATAGCAGGAAAGAACATGAGGAGCATTTGAGAATTGTATTGGAATTGTTGAGAGGGAAAGGCTTGATGCCAAATTCTCCAAGTGTGAATTTTGGCTAGATTCAGTGTCCTTCTTGGGGACGTGGTTTCTAAGGATAGAGTAATGGTGGATCCTTCTAAGATTGAAGCAGTGAAGAGTTGGGTAAGACCTACTAATGTTACAGAGGTAAGGAGCTTTGTTGGTTTAGCTAGCTACTACCGTCGATTTGTCAAGGTTTTCTTCTGTTGCTTCCCAACTGACAAATTTGACTAAGCAGAATGTTCCATTTGTATGGTCGGACGAATGTGAAGAAAGCTTCCAGAACCTCAAGACCTTGTTGACTACTGCACCAATTCTTACCTTGCCAGTGGAAGGTAAAATTTCATTGTTTATTGTGATGCATCTTATTCTTGTTGGGTGCAGTGCTAATGCAGGAGAGGAATGTAATGCTTATGCTTCGAGGAAATTAAAAGTGCATGAACGTAACTATCCGACCCATGATTTGGAGTTGGCTGCAGTTGTTTTTTGCATTAAAGCAATGCAGACATTATCTATATGGGGTCAAGTGTGAAGTCTATACAGATCATCGTAGTTTACAGTTTGTCATTACTCAGAAAGATTTGAAGTTCTGAAGCGTGTGGGGGAGGTGGCTTATGAATTGGTATTGCCTCCAGGACTCTCAGGAGTGCACCCGGTATTTCATGTGTCTATGCTGAAAAAATACCATGGGGATGGAAACTACATTATTCGTTTGGATTTAGTTCTTCTTGATGAGAATTTGTCTTATGATGAGGAGCATGTTGCTATTTTAGATAGAGATTTCCCGCAAGTTGAGATCAAAGGAGATTGTATCTATCAAGGTTCAGTGGAAGAATCGGCCAGTTGAAGAGTCCACTTGGGAGAATGAGGCTGATATGCAAGAAAGATATCCACACCTTTTTACAGATTCAGGTACTCTTTCTCGCCCTTGCTTTTCTTCCTGTGATCGTTCGAGGACGAACGATGGGTAAATTGGTATCTATTTGTAACAACTTGTTTCATCGGTTCGACCAGTAGAATTATTATTTGATAAAAACTGACTGGTCGACGGATCACGCGAGGGACCTTCATGGTCACGACGGACGTTGATGGACTCTGTTGTCCCATACTTGTGTAATTTCTTCTGATGCTCTCCTCATTACCTCAACGACAGGTAGGACGAACCGTCATAGGCACGACGGTCCGTCGAGGGTCTTCGTTCCAAAACACTTCAACTCTTGAAATCTGGTACTGGATCGACTCTCTGAACTTCACGACGGAACTGCAGCACGGACCGTTAGATACGACGGATCGTCACACTGCGTAACCCCGACTTGGTCAGACTTCCGTTAATAGTTTTAAAGGGGTGTTTTGTGACATTCATGATTTAATTATGAAATTAGTGGGGTAAGTTTAATAAGTTATTTAGTTGGGGTTAAAGAAGATAATAGGGAATAAATAGTGGGTTACTTTATCATAATTGATTATATGATAATTAAGGTAAAAAGAATGTGGAGAGAAAAAAAAAAGAATAGAAGTGGAGAACGAGCGAGAGAGAGAGCACGAAGAAGAAAACACGTGACTTAGACTTCAGATTGAAAAGGCTCATGCATTGAGGAAGCAAAGGCATTGGGGAGGTAGCTTGCTTGAGCACGATTCTTCGGTGGAGGTAGGTTATGGTTTATTTATATGTGATAGATAAACTCTAAATGGCAGTTGATATGTATTGAATGATTTTGTAAGTCTCCTATGTATTTACTTGATTGTGTGGTTGTGTGTTCCTGATCGTGTGGTTTTGTGGTTGGCCTATAGTTAGGAGAATGTTTGAATTCCTAATCTTGAATCCTCTCTATTAAAGATGACGCCTTGAATAAAGAAGTTGATGAAATAAAAATGATGAGATAATTGTATTAGAGTGTCATGTTCCGACACGGTATATGGGATCGGAGTGTCACGTTCCGACACGATATATGGGATCTGAGTGTCACATTCCGACACAATACATTAAAGAAAAAGGAATCTGGAATTAACTTAACATACTCAAACTCAAGGAACCTATTTCTCAAATGAGTATGGTGTGGAGGCATGAGTCCTCATATGTGTGCGTGATTTTGTGATTGATGGTGTACCTAATATGGTGTTGTTGTCAGTGGTTCATGTGTTTGTTGCTTGTCACCAGTTAAGTATTGTAGTTGATTTTATACTATTGGTTAATATAACTGACTTCTATTTTGAGTTGGCCGATGATACCTACTCAGTACGTGTTCCTTGTACTGACCCCTACTTGTATTTCTTCTTGTTATTTTGTTGAGTGCAGCAAGTGTACCATCGACTTCGACTCGCCCTCAACTCTAGCAAGTCTCCAGTACATCAGACTTTAGGGTGAGCGATCATTCCTAGCTCGGGCTGGATTCTCTCCTTCACCTCTTGATGTCTTTGAAGTTTGGACATGGACCATCTTTTTACTTATTTTAGCTTCTTAAATACTCTTAGACTTAGTAATTTGAGGATATATGTTCTTGATGTGATGACTTCCAGATTTTGGGAATAATAAGTATTAAACTTTAGAAGTTTATTTAATTGAATACGTTAATAAGTTTTGGATCTTCGCATTATTTTTACTATCATAATTGATATACCGGTAAATGTTGGGGTTTAGATTTGTTGGTTCGCTACCTAGGAGGATAAGTGTGGAAGCCACTCGCGGCTCATTTTGGGTCGTGACACAAGGGCACCCAGTTTTGAATCCCTTAGAGAGCACTTCCATTTCTCATTTATTTTATTTTGGTCCACACAGCTTGGGGACCCAAGATAAAGCCCCAACGTCTTCATTTTCTTATAATTTCTTTTATTTACATTTTCTCTTTCGTGGCCGAGGGGTTGTGGGATCTAACCCCCATAACCCCTTTTTATTTTAATTTCTTTTTCCATGGCTTCTTTGAGTTGACCATGAGGTTGTGGGATCGAACCCCCACAACTTTACTTTATTTTTCATTTAACTCTCCTTTTCTGCCTAGAGGTCGTGGGTTCGATTCCCAAGCCTCATACATATTTTCTTCTCTTTTTCACTTAAGCTTGACCTAGAGGTTGTGGGTCGAATCCCACTCCTCCCATTTCTTATTTTTATACTTTATTTTCCAGCCAAGACCATGGTTCGATCCCCTTCACCATATCCCTTTTTACTCTTTATTTTCATGGTTTTTAACATGGTGAGGTCACGGGTTCGATTCCCAGTTATCTCACATATTTTAATTCATTTTTTCATAGCATGAAATTTCCCCTAGTTTGGCCGAAACTCATTAACAAGATGCTGGAATTTTTTGCAGCCATTTTTTCACCTTTTTAACATTAAATGTTTAGACTTTTTAAGTAGTTTTTAGTGAGTTCTTTAGGTGCATTTTCAACATTTCATTCGATAAAGATTGCACTCAAATCAACATCTTTACATCACTTATGAAAATCACGATTTACATAAACATGTGTACATGAAATACAAAGAACTAACATCACATTTTAGAGCCTTAAACCCGAGGCACATAGTCATGGATCACATTGCACACACATACACATAGTTTCGGATCACATAGATGATTTTTCATATGATTTCAAACACACAAACAATAACATATTTATAACGAAAACACAACACACGCCTAATATCGACCAGCAAACATACCCAAACTATGAATCATTGGGAGCTAGTGAAAGGGACATGCAACGGGGAACAACCCTAGTTTTCAGAACAGATGTCTAAACCATAGGGGTCTCTTGCGAAAGGTACCAAGAGAGAAGAGAACCCATACCATTTTGACGTTAAACCCTCAACTTTATGCCCAAAAAATTCACCCAATATCATGTCCAAATCCCCTCAAAGTCAACACCAACTCGACGGACAAACTTGTCTTTTCCTACGTGATTGGTTTCGTTTGTTTTCATATATATTCGTTGTGAGTTCTTCAAGTGTGAAGAAATTTGGTTTACCTACTGTTTTTTGAAGTTTATTGGCAGAGAGAATCGTGAGTGAGAGTGATAGAGACGTGACAGAGAGAGATGAGCGTGGGAGATAAGAGTTTTCTTAGGCTTAGGAGTTTAGTTTAGGACTTAGTCAAATAAGGTTTTACTTAATTATTAAAAATCTGATTTCTTTTATTTTAATTTATATAATAAATAATAAATATAAATTAATTTCATTAATTTATTAACTTAAATGACAAATAATTTAATTTATTGTTTCCACCTAGGTTCAAACCCAGGTGGAGCAAGACTTCACTTCAAGAGCTAATTTTTGGCCCTCTCTCCCCAAAATTCCCCTCAACCTTATTAATTAAATAATAAAATTATATATTTATGTAATTACGATACCACCCTTATCTGGAAAAAGACCATTTTACCCCTAGACCCTCCAATCCTAAGATTTTCCCTTTTTCAATCTAGTAAAGACTCCTTCAAGTAAATATTTGTACTTGAGAGCCCTACATGGTTGGAACCAACCTTTTCTAGATCCACTAACTCCCCAAGTTAGTTGGCTTGGCTTTAGAAAGAGTTCAGAGGTCTGGTTCTACGCGCATTAATCCGTGTTAACCAAGTCTAATCATAGGCATTCTAGACACATTAACCATTTCTTAGAATATTTCATTTTTAGGGTTGTTACAGGATCTACCCCCAAATTTGAGCTACAATTTTGTTTGTAAAAAGGAGACTCTCTCTGTCATTATTGTGGTGAATCATAATGGGTGACAAGTCGAGTGTTTGGTATTAATGTTAAAGTTGTTCAAGGGAGATACTGGGTGTACTATAGAAAACATTATTGGGATTCCTCCCTGATATTTGTTCTCTAAAATCCTGCTCATGCCGGATCATAAATCTAGTATCGAGCATACAAGGAGATTGAACCCTCCTATGCAAGAGGTAGTCAAGAAAAATATCATCAAGTTGTTGGATGCAGGAGTCATCTATCCCAATGCAGACAATAGTTGTGTCTGCCCTTTTAGTGTGTTTCTTAAAAGGGTGGGATAAGTGTGGTCTCCAATGAAAAAAACAAGCTTTTTCCGATGCATCCGGTGACCGAATGGTGATTTTTCCATGGACTGCCTGAAGTTGAATGCTTTGAGAGAGAAGGAACATTCTATATGCCCTTCATGGATCAGAGGTTAGATAGACTTATAGGAAAGGGGTTGTATTGCTTCCTTGATGTGTATTTGGGCTACAATCAGATCTATATAACCCCGAGAAAACCAAGATAAAATCACTTTCACTTGCCCCTAAGGGACCTTTGCTTTCAAGCGCATGTCATTTAGGTTGTGCAATTTTCAGGTAACCTTCTAGTGTTATATGATGTTGATCTTCTCCGACCTGGTGAAGGACACTATTGAGGTGTTAAGGGATGATTATTCAGTTGTTGGTGACTCTTTTGTTATATTCTTAGACAACTTAACCGAGGTACTAAAAAGGTGTAAAGAATACAACTTGTTTCAAAATTGGGGGAGATGTCTCTTTATGGTGAAAGAAGGCATATTGTTGGGGTATTAGTTATATGAGAAAGGTAAAAGTTGAGGTAATATAATAGATTCCTCCAACTATATCTATTAAAGGTGTGAGAAGTTTTCTTGGGCATAAAGGCTTCTATCGGAGGTTCATAAAAGATTTATGGAAAATTTCACATCCATTGTGCAAACTACATGAAAAATAGGAAAAATTTGATTTTGATGATTTTTATCTGATAACATTTGGAGAATTCAAGAAGATCTTGGTTTCTTTCCCATTATTATTGTTCCAAATTCAGGGGAACCATTTGAGGTCATGTGTGATGCAAGTGGGCTAGAGCTTGGCATGGTATCGAGACAAAGGTGTGATAAGATACTTTACCCTATCTACTACACAGGGATGCAAAATTATGTTTTATTTGGTGGGTATTGTTGTTTCGAAAATTTGATTTCTTGGTGAATGACCGCAAGGGGATTAAAAACCAAATTGCCGATCACTTGCCTAGATCGGAGGATGAAGTGTTGCTCGAGCTTGGTTATAACGGCGAGATTAATGATATGTTCACAGAAGAAAAAGTGTTTGCCACTTACCATAATCTCATTCCTTGGTTTGCCGACATTTCTAACTATTTGGCTAACGATTTGGTACATCCGGATTGGTCATCTCACCAAAGGAAGAAGTTTATGCACTATGTGAAAAAAGTTCTTTTGGGATGATCCGTACTTGTATCGTAGTTGTGCGGATGGGATTATTCATCACTGTGTGCCTGAGGTTGAGATGTTGAGTTTTATCAAGGCATGTCATTTATCGCTCGTTGGTGGGAATCATAATGGTGTTCGGAGTGCACACAAAATTTTGCATTGTGGATACTATTGGCCAATCATCAACCAAGACGGTCATGATTTTTCCAAATCTTGTGATTGTTGCCACAGAGAGGGTGGAATTTCAAAGAGGCAAGATCTTCATATAGTTATTCGATGTATGGGGCAATGATTTTATGGGGCCGTTTGTGAGTTCATATGGGATGAAGTATATTCTTGTTGTGGTTGATTATGTATTGAAGTGGTTGGAAGAAATTGCGCTCCCCAACAATGGAGGCAAGAGTGTAACTGCATTCTTGAAGAAGAATATCTTCTCCAGATTTGGTAACCCAAGGGAAATTATCAATCATGGAGATTACCAGTTTTGCAATAAGTGGTTCAAAACACTGCTTGAGAAATATGGTGTTTTCCTAATGTAGCCACTCCTTACCATCCATAGACTAGCGGACAAGTTGAACTGTCCAACAGAGAGATAAAGCAAATCTGGCAAAGGCTGTGAATGCCAATATAATGGATTGGTCAAGGAAGCTTGATGATGCTCTACGGGGATATCACACTGCAAAGAAGACTCCTATAGGTATTTATCCATACCAACATGTTTATGGGAAGTCTTTCCATTTGTTGGTAGAGCTAGAACATAAAGATATATGGGTAATGAAGAAGCTAAACATGGATTGGGGCGCCACATAAACTCAAACAGTGAATGACTTGAATTTACTCGATGAGTTTTGCCTAAAAGCCTATGAAAGTGGAACCTTGTATTAAGAGAATATGAAGAAGCACCACGATTAATGGATTTAAAAGAAGTATTTTGTTGTTGGGGATCTTGTGCTTCTATTTAAATCTAGGTTGCACTTGTTTCTAGGCATGCTCAAGTCCAAATGGTCTGGGCAATTTTTACTCAAGGAACTCTTCCCACATGGAGTGGTGGAGCTGGAATATAGTGAAGGAACAAAATTCAAGGTGAATGGATAGAGGATCAAGCTTTATCTGGGGAATTCAAAAAGTGTACAATAAGTGATGGAGGCCTACTATCATGATGAAGTCTGAGTAATCAAGAGGCATGGAGAGACGTCAAATCAAGCTCTACTAGGGAGGCAACCCAAGATAAAAAATCTAGCCAACCTTAGGCTTAGGCAATCTGTTAAGTAGTTTTTCTTTGCTTATTTAATTCCATGTATAAAAGTAATTACGATTAATTTTTGTTTTATTGTTGGATAGATATCATATAGGGCCCCTGTCCAAAAAATGTCCAAGGAATACAAAAATAATAGACTATGAGTTTCTATATGTGAAGGTGCGCAAGGCAAAATCTGCAGAACAAAGTTTGCTGTAGAGGTCTTCAGTCACCATCGAAAGTCCGTAAGTCACTCTACGGGCCGTAAATGGTGCCAATGTATACCATCTAAGTCCTCCATTTTTTCTAAGTGTCAAATTGATCTGCGGTCCTGACCTATGAACCATAGATCGACCAATGAACCATAAATGGGGCGTCGTAGGTCAAAAATCCTAGCTTGACCGACCCAACCCTGACCCTAATACTTAAAACACCAAAATTTTAAACATTTCCCACTTCTTTGAAAACCCTCAACGTAAATCACTCTCCATTTTCTCCGAATTTCATTCCCTCCCCTTACACAAATTCGTCCACAATTAACATCAAATCCACCACACACATTCACAAAACCCTCTATTCCCCTAAACCTCCATTCCAAAATATTATAGTGTCCAGGCAATGTGAAAGTTGGTGGAACTCTTATTGGTTATCATTGAAGTAGTAGTGTTGTTGCGCAATAACACCACTCATTTTTATTTGTTAGGTAATTGTCTTTTCCTCACTTTGAATTTCGGTTCATAGTTTGACATTTGAATATCTGGAGTCGGTCTATACCTCAGGTAGTTAATTATCCATGAATGCATGTTTACCATGAATTATAAACACCTAAGGTACGATGATTAGTGATTGTGTTTAAATCATAGTCTAAATCTGTTACAATTAAATGGTCTAGATACAATTTTTGACTTAAGGATCCATATCATGATTGGCCGGATAAGTAAAATGAATAATTGGAATCATTGGGATGACGAACTAGCATGGTTTAATATTGAAATGCACTAGTAGATTAGGAAACTTATGAAATCGACTTAACATGTGGCCTCAACAATATGACATATTTGAGACCTAGCACAGATCCCTCCTATGAGACCCCATCGACGGACTGTAGAGCAAGTCCATAGGAGCAAGCACTAGAAAAAAATCTCAAAGTGTAATAGTAAGATCGTGGACAATTATCTGTAGTTCAAGCTATGAACCATTATTTACACTCGTAATTTCCTTCCAAGGACAACTAATTGGTCTCTTTGACTCATAGAGGGGATTCATGGACCGTATGTGTAACACCCCATATCCAAAATAGACAAAAAATACAGATATTTAGAAGTTGCACGTGCCAGTAACAGATCCAAATATTGACTGTCAGTCAACTTAAGGTTCGTCAATCGACTGATGATCTGTCAGTCAGCTCTGTCGATGGGCCAGTCAACTTTCAGTCCTCAGTCATAAACGACAGACGACCAATATGGACCATTATTTTACTTACGTTCCATGAGTTGACTCTGTTGATGGGATAGCTTACTTTTAGTCCGCAATCGCGAACGATGGTCGAAAAGTAAGGACCATCACTCGACTTATGGTCTGTCAGTCGACTCTATTATTGACTCAAATAACTTCTTAGTCAGGGGTATTTTTGTTTTTCCCTTGTTTGTTTAGACCCTAAACTACGTCATTTAGACCCTAAATGATGAGGTTGTTGTCAGTTTGAGCGTAGAAACATAACTAGAACTTACCTCAGTAAAGTCATTAATGAAAACATAGAAAATTAGAATCAACAGAGGAGAAAAAGGTCAAGAACCCTGGTCCAAGAACGCAACAATGTTTCATCAGTTCTAGCTCAAAAATCTAAGGATTTCTTTGTGAAATTCATCGCCAGGTATGTAGGATTTCACTAGTAGGTTTCTTTCACCTATTGGATCCCTAGATTTAAGTAATATTTTTTATTCCATATATATGATTATATCTAAGGTTTCTAGAACTTTAGTAGATTATAGAAAAATTAGTTTGATATATGTTCCAAACCATATTACCATGTTATTACTCAGTTTATCACATGAATTTAAGAACCCTAACTTTGTATTTCTTTAGTTCTTAAATTACACATGCTAGGTCAAATATATCAGTTATTTAGTTATACATGTTTCAGTAATTAATACATCATTATCATATTAATTGTTGCATCCTCAGTTTACATGTTCAGTGTTGAGCTATCTAATTTTGACTAGGGTTGAGCGTACCCATATAGTCTTACCCAAGTACGTTGTAAGTCCCCTCTGTGTGCATCAGTTTAGTGATATTGCTAGCATGCCTATATACCTT
>JAKWJD010001286.1:0-46469 GCA_027705065.1 Solanum peruvianum | reverse complement strand
CGTCAGATCTGCGAGTTGTTCCTCAGGAGAGGAAGCAATAGTCACCATCATTTGCATGATCATCGGAGATACAGGAGAGTAACATGGATTGTCGTGTAAGTTAATTTTCAGTGGACTCACGTACGCGATATACGTGGAGATGATTCATAAGTTGAATTACAGTTCTTCCTTGTGGTAGAGTTATTGGAACCAGATTGCTCAAGTAGAGCCAATATCTTCTTGATCTTTTCACCAACACTACTTCCTCAATCTAGAGCATTTGTGGAGGAACTTGATCCTTTTGGAGTCGAAGACCCAAAAATAGGAGTTGACACAGACGACAATTGAAAAGTTTCTTGTCCTAGTGAGCAGCCTTGCTTCTCGTAACAACTCCAAAATTTCGAAAGGTAACACCAAGGATGTCTTCAACTTCAGTAGAGAACTTGGAGCTAGTGACCTTAGAGGCGGTTGATCGAGAGTTGTTTTTCATGGAAGTCATCTTGATATTCTTTGACGTTTGAAAAGTTGAGATGAGAGGTAGAGATTGTCCCACTGGGCTTGCCAGAATTTGTAGACAGTAAAATTCGCGTCGATAAAATAATAACCAAGAACGAAAAATTATAGCAACAATCAATTTTATTATTTCAAATGTGAGTGTTACAATCTCTATAATTCCTCTGAATTCGCCTTTTCAAATATAAATACAAGGGCTTTAAGCTTGTTCTTGAATCTATGATGAACTTGAACTTGAACTTTATCTTGATCTTGACTTTTATTTGAACTCAAGAGCTTCGAGCTTGTTCTTGAATTCGGTGGTCTTGATATTGATTGTTCTTGAACTTGAATACTTGAATTCTTAAACTTGTAGCTTTGTAGAAAATTAAATGGCGTTTGTACCACGAAGTTTCTCTAGCTTCTTGTTTAGAATTTTCTGTCATTTTTTTTTGAATTATGAGGACCCCTATTTATAGTTTTAGAATAGAGGAGTTGCGATTGGAATAGGATTCCGTTCAGCCAATCAGATTTAAGTGACATGACATTTGGGCTTTATGGAGCGGGCTTGTCATCTTTGAGACATGTCATGATTCTATTGGTTTGCTTATTTGACTTGGCATGCCACATCATCTGCACACGTGGCGCCAAGATGAGCTCTAGAATGAGATGAGATTGGGTTTAACAAATTGGTTCATCCAATATAGCCCAAATCAATTAATTTAGACTTTAATTAAATTAATATTTATTGGACTTAAATATTTAACTCAATTATATCAATCCTTAATATTTATTTGGATTAACATATTTATGAATTCAATATAATCCGGATCATTTTATAAATTTATATTTAATAAACGGAAAAGGGCCTAAAATACCCTTAAAGTATTGAAAATGGTACAAAATTACCGTCCATCCACCTATTGGCTCCGAAATGCCCTTTTCATCCACCTATTGGCTCCCAAACAACCTTGTCATCCACCTTTGGGTTCAAAATTGACCACTTTTTAATTGTTTTTAATTAAACTCTTTAAATATTTTTTAAAATACTTGGCGTTCAACTATTGATTATAATTTAATTTATTAATATAATTTATAAACCAACCCACTACCCACTCATTACTAACTAAACCTCACTCAATTAATGATCCAATTATAATATCAAAATTGTCATAAACACTACTAAAACACGATGAAATTTTAGATTTCTGAAAATGATATCCAAAATTATTCGAGTCCGAATCGAAACCCTAATTAAATTTAGGTTGAGCCGCTTATTTAGGAGGACACTTTCTTTCAAAATCGAATATGATTAAAGGTAAACACGTAATACATCCCGACTTAATTCATGCACTTTGTTTTAAAATATAATTTTATAAATATTTATGATTTGTTTTAAAACCTTTAATATATTATTTTGAAAAAAAGTTACCTATGAAGTAACATCACATAATTGAGACGTTAGAATAATTAAGATCAATATAGTCAGACTTTTAAGTTTATCGGTGATTTTTATTTAGCCACTTGAATGTATGATAATTTACTTCTATAATTTTTAAAAACACTCAACTGGTAGTAGCTTGCATTAATAATGTGACGGGTTTATTAAGAGGAATTTAATTAGTAATGGGTGGGTAATGGATTGATATATAAATTATACTAATAAGTTAAATTATAACAAATAGTTGAGCGCCACGTATTTTAAAAAATATTTATATATAAAACCGTTAAATAAGTGGTCAATTTTGAACCAAAAGGTGGATGACAAGGGTATTTTGGACCCAATAGGTGGGTGGAAAGGGTATTTTGGAGCCAATAGGTGGATGGAGGGTAATTTTGTACCATTTTCAATACTTTGAGGGTATTTTAGGCCCTTTTCCGTTTAATAAATTTTAAATGATTACAGCTATAGGACCTTAGTATAAAATAAGTGTGTCTCTGAATCTTCGGGCATAGGTTGAAGGGGTACTTATGCATTTTTCCTAAAATTTTTTACTTATACATATCATTGTAAATATTTTTTGTTCTTAGATACTATTTAATTTGAAAAAATATTATAATTTACATGTTTCAAATAAAGAATTAGTTAATTTTAAACAATTAGTCAAAATCAATAAAGATACCAAAAATCAAATTAGACACATAACCAAATCAATAGTTTTATCTCATTATCATTCTAGTTCTAGAATTATTTAGAAAAATGACTCAAAAAAATTTAGCTAAAAGAACTATGAACCTACACTTACTATAAACCGGAATATATGCCCCTTATATACTGTTATGGTAGCGAAAGTGATTACACTTTCTGTAATAGAGTTAGAAGATATATTCTTTTTATTTTCATTTGAATTTTATCTCTCTCAGCACCTTAATTAGAGTCACTTATATCAACACTTTTCTATCACTACCACTATTGTCACTGACCACCAAAAATTGATCACCACAAAATAATTTAAATAATAATAAAATTGAATCACCTAAAATGCCTCAACTAGCAAAAGAAATAACTCAGTAAGAGAAAATAAATCTCCAACCACAATGCTTATTGAATTAAGAGATTATAATCGACAATTAAAATCTTTATCGATAAATTAATTTGGCCATCAATAAAACATCCTTTTCTATATAAAATTTATCTAATTACCATATATCTACAATTCAAATTTCATGACTCCTACTTCCTAATATGAATAAGAAAACTTATGGGTCTCTAGAATATTTTGTATATGTTAGTAATGAAGTTGTAAGTTATGGAAAAATCATTATGAAGAAGAAATCTTCAAGTCTTAGGAAGATTAATATGTACCCAAGATAGTATATAGTCGTATGAGGTTCTAAGCTTATGATTTTTAGTGTGTGCCTATTTGTTATCTTTGAGCTTCAATGTAGAGTATGTTGATGTAAGTATTGTATAGTAGGCCAAAGGGGGTATAGATAGACAACGATGAGCCTTTTAATATACTTCAAGTTTCCTTCAATTAGGCAGATATAAACACAAAAGAGTGGTATTAGTAGTCTAAGAAGGAAAAGTCAGATTATTTGGAATTAAATAAAGCAGCTATACTCACTAATAAGATTAACGATTGTAGGAAGATAGAGGTATTTCAAAAAGAAGCCCTAGAAGAAATTTTAGTATTTGTGACTATGGTCCATCAAAGAGGGTTTGACAGTCATGTGATTATTGTTTCCCAAATCCCTAAAGTTATGTGAATATATCTCAATTTAGATAATATAGAATAGGTCCACAAACTTAGAATATTGGCTTTAAATCTAAGGAGAAGATGATAGGGTGATGTGTTCTGAAAGAGTTATGATGAGATAATAATTCATTTATACTCTAGTAAATTCCTCAGATTCTAATCTTTGTGACTCCCTACTTATGTCTCTCTGATCAACATTATGCAATGACCCATACTTATGAAATTCATACAAATTCACGCTTATGCTCAGTTCCTAAAATCATCGTATGCTTATTCCTCCATAAGGTTTTAGGTGTGGAGGAAGATTAAAATAAAGTTTGGTTATATGATGTAGCTGGATGAGAATATTTGGTGATATTTTTTGTAGTAATTCATGAAATTTAAGTTGGCAGAGATAATATGAAAGTTTGAAATTCTTAGAAGTACAGGTTACATAAAAATTTATGAAGTGGTTACTATGATAGACTTGAATATCCTAATATACATGTGGATTGTTACATTATTTTAGGATTTGTGACTTCTTATTAAGAGCTAAAGGTACGTAGATTAAAGTGGTAATAAAAAGTTGTATTCTTGGGATGAAAGTCACTTCAAAGGTTTAGAACATGAGTTTTCTAGTTTAGACAAGTATGATCATCTTAGGTAGCAACTTGTAACTCTTAAGTTAGGAATAAACATGATAAATGAATGCAGATAGGCTAAGACCTTGGTAAGATTAGTTATATGTATTCTTGTGGGAGATATAAGTTGCAATTAGTGAAGTGTAGTATTCAGAAGGAGAAACGTAGTGGGGAGTGTTTCTAAGCTCAATTCTTTTGTGTGAGAAGATTTTTGGAGATTAATTAGATAATAAGAATCCAATAACACAAAGTTGAGTTGAAATCTCCTTTAATGATTGAGTTTCAATATAAGTTTAAACTTGGGTCAACTTTAACTAGAATATCTTATATAATATGAAGAGTTATGTGTCCTATTACCTATCAAATCAAAGTCTTATGAGTCTGCTTTTCAACCTCACCAACCATTCGTTAATCTAATTTCAAAGTAGAAAGTTATGGGTTATTTTACTAGAAAATGTATGGATTGGAAAGTTTGGCTATGACATATGTTAGTTCGGAAAATCACCAATGTCTTTTGTGTATCACATCACTACATCACCAAAATGATTGAGAACCTTCGAAAACTGTTTAATTTGGAGATCCAAATCCCTACTTTGGCAATCACCGAATAGTTAGTAGAGTGGGCCTCCGTACACCATATTGGCCCACAAATTCATTAGAATTTTTTTTTTTTTGCAATTTTCCTTATCTTTTTACGTTCTAAGAGGGGTATTCTTGCCATTTCACCCTCAATTAACTTTCCTAAATCCATGTTATAACCTAATAACATCCAATTACGTACCGTAACTCCCAGAATCCCTAATTCTCCTTCTCTAAAAGATCAAGAACATCAAGTTAGAGTTTATGTTCCAACATTCTTCATAAAGGTAAGTCCTTCTCCAAGGATTTCAAAATTTCCAAATCAAATTTCATCATCTATTAATGAGTTCTTAATATAAATCCTAACCCTTGACCATAGGGTTTTCAAGAAGTGAATTCAAGAATCTCAAAGAAAATAATCTTGACCGCTCTTTACCAAGTTAAGGTTCTTCGTCAAGATTTGTGGAGAATTTTGTAGACTATCATAATGAGGAACTTAACACTTTCTTACCCCCTACAACTATATTTTCTGTTAGTAAGATTAAATTAGGGATTTTACTCAAAGTTCATGATTTTTGAATTCATTTGTTTCAAATTTATTGATTATTGATTCCATTTTTGGTATCATTATATTTTATCTTGTTGATGATCATTGATTGATTTAGGGTTCATGCTATTCTACCACATGACCTCCCCTCTTGGCTAAAGCTATTTAAAAATCTTGTCATATTAATTTCTTATGCATTATTTTCATGAGTAAAATGTATTACAAGTTCAAAAGAGTCTTTCAAGAAGTACGATTTCTTTCAATGTTTACTTTAAAAGAGTTTCAAGAAGAGTATATTTTCAATTAAGATGCATATTTTCCAAAAGAAAGTATAAATAGTTCCTCAAAGTAAACATATGCAGGTTTAAACAAAGTATATTTCAGATATGAGAAATATACTCATATTTTCAGAATAGGACAATCAATTTTTAATTAAAATAATTAAAGTTGAGTTTTGTTTGATTTAAGAAACTGTCACGACCGAGAGGCACCCCTGAGTCGTAACACGACATACTGACCCCGAAGGGCCATCATACAAGCCTCATAGCATTCATTTACTTTATAGAATAATTAAAATTGTATGGAATTAATACTTTTTATTTAAAATTTATACGAATCAAAACATGCTAAACATTTACAAAACATTTCAGCGGATCTACTTGTCTCACATGGCCATCTTAATACAATCTTAGAAAAACCAACATAAGTAGGGTCATGGCCCTTTACACTTGAAATAGAAAGAGTCTAATAAGAAGAAGTAGAACAAAACATAAAGCTTCGAAAATGTGTCCCTGAATGAGAGGACATACCACTCTAACTTGGGAGTCTCAACCCAAGTCTTCACTAGAACTAGAAAGTCACTTCTCGGAACCTAAGCTTGTAGACATAGAGGAAAATATGGAGTTAGTACACAAAAATGTACAAAGTATGATGACCATGCAAAAACATGCTAAAAAAACATTTTGGTTTGGAAGCCATGCATGATACCACTTTCAAGATATTTCATGAAAATAAGAATAAGAGGCATTAATACAAGTATTACCAAAAACCAAGTCATTATCATCACATTACCACCAGAGGTGAACTTACCATTATCCGCATGCTCTCAATAATTGAAGACACAATACAAGAACATATACATCAAAAAAGACATCTCAATCATCTTAGGGTCCCTATTTATAATAGCCCTAAGATCCACTTAGGTAAGATATGAAGTGGCATACATACTACGCCTTCACACCACACCTAAGTGTTTCTCTAGGCCACCATAGATAAGACTCCTTACATTTCAACATATCATGTTAAACAACTCATATAATAACTCAAGTGAAACATGATTCATATCATCTGGTCAACTATGACATACATCATATCATGGAAGACATGTATCTTTTCATATAGACATGTGAGACATACATCATGACATAGAGACATAAAGGTAACTTGCTTAATTTATTCACTTAGAACACATTATTTCATTAGGAAGTAGAGATTCTCACTATATCCCTCTTGAAGCATACTCGTGCAAAAGCATGGATAACATCCTATACTACTACCCACGCATTATAGAACTTCTCGAAATACCATAATGAGTACCTCACATGATGGGAATAAGCATTTGATCGACATAGACTATGAGAGCTAAATCATAGTACCGGTGTCATATAACCCCAAATCGTAAAAAGGTGATGCCTAAGGTCGATTGATGATTAGCCTAACAGATCCACTAGCTATCCTATGTGGGCACATAATCAAGGGACAGAGAGCTTGCTACATGACACCCCACCTCAACTAAAGTATGTACATCCATCACAAAGGATTGCTAATAGATACCCCACCTCAATTGTCGTATGGGAATCCATCTCACTCAATGACCTCTCAGTTCTTAGTCTTCATTCCCATAGAGTTGTTCATGTCATAAGTTCATTAAGGAAGAGATATGTTACTAGATAACCCCACCTCAACTAACGTATGAGCATCCATCTCATTCCAACATGCATAACATTTTTGGAGATAGAGATTGTTACTAGATAATCCCACTTCAACTAACGTATGTGCATCTATCTCCAAGGATTTCTATAAGATAACCCCGCCTAACCTAACGTATGGACATCCATCCTCTCCAAACATGAGGATATCTCATAGATTCAAAGATGAGAATAAACTTTCACATAAGAATCCCCTAACATGCTTTAGTGAAAAATTGAGAATAACCTTTCAAATCAATACATCGTAGCATTCATGATCGTAAAACTTCACACATGCTCTCAAGGAAAGGAATCCTAAGTCTACCAATTCAAGATACATCAAAAAGGAAGAAACCTTCCACATGCAAACATGTTCATTCATAAGTGCATAAGAATGTCCTTTCAATACTAGCACACTTGCATTCTAGGGTAAATCACATCACTTGCATTTAGATAATACATAATATAGCTCTTATCATATTCGTGCATTCATTCTTCATATCATGCTCATGCATAAATTCTTCATATCATGACATACCAACAATCATTCATAATTAGATATGCATAATCATATTAGTTCAATAAACTAAATCAATTTAAGCATCTTTTAATCACATGCTTGAGCAATCCAAAACCCACTTCTTAGGGCACCATTTGAAAACTTTAGGGAAACATGGGATCTTTGATAAATCTTACATAAATCCATCCATAAATCAACAATTAAAGCTTAACACATCATAATAATGGATTTTAAAATGATTAAAGTTTGAACCAACATTGTAGAGTGAAAAATTAGTTTTTTAGAGAGATTTGGAATCACTTTTATTTGGATCTTCACTAGATAAAGATCCACCATACCTTAATCTTGAAGGATCCACCATACCTTAATATTGAAGGATCCACAAGATGTTAGTGAATAAACGACCTTGAAATTCGAAACCCTATCCCAAGCTCTTCTCTTCTTCCATTTGTCTTAAGAGAAAAAGTTTGAGAGAAGAGTTTTTGGGTTTCTTTTCAATTCCAAAAAGAGGGAATTAAATGAAGGATAGGTCATAATAAGGTTATATAGTTTCTAGGAAAAGAATATAAAGTATAGGTTTGGAAAAGAACTAAGGACCCTAATGTTTAAACTTAAAATTTTTGCCTCTTGCCCGCTTGAGTTCGCCCTTTGGACACTTGGGCACGCCAAGTTACTAGGCGATTCGCCCAACGCACACTTGGTACACCCTTTATTCAAGTGGCTCACTCAAGGGGGATGTCCAATGGGCGATAGGAGGGGAGAAGGGCGACACGCCATCAAGCTTGGCGATCATGCACCTAGTTTGCCATTTTTCTTGTAAGCACACTTAGTGGGAAGTCCACTAGGAAAAGTGTGGGGGGGGGAGAGATCATTGGGTGACTCGCCATCTCATTGGGCGACCAAAAATCCCCATTGCCACAAGGTCCAACAAAGAACAGTACATCCTTCACCCTAACTTGCTATCCTAGGTCCTTACTTGAACCTTAGACTTCATCCTCACCCCATTAAGGTAATAAAACAGCCCGTACATATACTCATAATCATACTAAACAAACGTCAAGGCTCTAGGTCATGCTATCATTTTCTGAGTTCGTTGCAAGAACTATCATTAAGTATAGACTCAAAGTATCATATTTTCATTTTTACCCTAATATGGGACTTTTTCCCTAAGTGAGATATCTTAACATCCATTGAGCAAAATACATGGTTGTGAGTTGTATTGACCCTTGAGTGGGGTAAGAATTTATATAATTCAAACAACAAAACTATGCCACCAACATAGGATTAGGACCATGTCGTTAGTTCAGGTGACTCCTTAGAATGCCTCTCGTAAGGGCTCGGGGATTTGATCCATTAGTTAAGTTCATCATTTTTCCTGACAAGATATTAGATAGCTATGACAATGTGGGTAATACATTGTATCACGAGAGTCACGTGATGGTTGTTGTAACACCTTGGATATGAAAACAATGAAAAAATGCAATTTTTGGGCTTCAGGTGTGACCTATGGCTCCCACATATGGTTGTTAGGAGCACTTACGAACTTTAGGTGGCATCTGTAGGTGAGAAGGGATAAAGAAGTTTATATTTTTTACTTTTTTAAGACCTAAAATGGCCATGTACAGTCCGTAGGTAGACCTACCAACCATACAGGGTCCCCATAATCTGGAGGTCAAAATACAAGTCCCTGAACTCGACCTACTTGACCAGGACGGTCCGTTGTGTGACCTACAAATCATAGGTTTCAACAATTTTATTTTAAGGGATTTTGGGTATTTTCCTAATTGTTTTAACCAAATACTATGTCATTTTACCTTCAACCATAGGCCCTATATAAGTATTTTAAACCCTCAAATTACCCAATTGAAATCATTCTCCTAAAAACCTAAATGTTGATCAAGTTCTTACCCATAATTTCTCTCTAAGAAGAAGTCTAGGGTTTCAAGATCAAGTCCCCAAATTCACCATTTATTGTGGGCTTTTGACATCAAGGTATGATAGTATTCACTTATGGAGTTATTTTTATCGTAGGATTCCTAAATTCTCTAATTCTAAAAGTTAGAATTCTCCAATTGAATTTAGGGTTTTGTTCAAACTCATGATTCTTTTCAATTATGATCAAATTGATTGTGTTATACCATCTTTTTTTTGCATGAACTGAGATAAATACATGCTTTAAGGTTAAATTTACTTAAACCCGTGAATGATCATGATTTCTAGATTTCGATCATATGATGAAGCTTTTTGAACTATGAAGAAGTAATTTATAAAAATATGAATGTTTCTTTATGAAATTGATAAAAAATTATATTTAAGGTTGTTTTGAGAGTAAATCAATTTTGTTGTTGTTGTTGTTTTTGTTAAAGGATTTTATCACATAAAGGATTCATAACATTGAAAAGATTTAATATCTAAGATGAATCAAGATTAAGGAGATATTCTAGCTTGGATTGGATACTTGATGTGACCTTATCCAAGTTAAGATTAATGAGTACTCTGTGGGATTTATGCTTAGCACTGAGAGGATATTGAGATAAATCTTTCTAGTAGTTAAGGCAGAGTTTCTAGTAAAAATATCCCTATCTCATAACTATTTATCACCATAGGTTGTCTTAGATAGACATTAGCTAGTGGATCCACCTAAGCTTGAAGTTTATGGTTCTTACCTTGACAAGTAGGGACATGTCTTTTCAATGTGGGATAGTCACCAGATTCCACGTTATAGCTCACATGGTCTACGTCCGTTAAAAAAAATATCCCACTATAATGAAGTATGGTTACTTCTAGAAGCATCTCAAATGTGTCTTAAATATGTTTAGCTTACATAGATCATAGTTATGGAATATATCTTCAAACATGTTATTTTACAAATTTATCTTAGTTATTATATGTCATATAAATTCTTTTTAGCATGATTTCATGACTCTAATGCATTGCTATTATACTTAGTACATCCATGTACATATGCATACTTTTTCTACATTGTCTAACTAATGTAAGGTTCGAGCTCGTACCTCACATACTCGTGGGTACTGATCCCTTTTAGACATTGAATATTGGTTAGTTCTCATGTTCCGAGGACCGAAACTCTTTTATTGCTTTCATGGCTTTTAATTTCAACATTTTTATGTTATGTATGAGTTATATCTCAACCACTCCTTTGATGTTATAGATGGATTTGAGACTTATGTTAGAGTTATGTTTTTTTGTCTAACTATTTATGATCTTTAAATGAACTTTGAAGTCTTTAAGATTCTATTAGCTTGTGTATGTATGCTAAGTGGCTTGTATAGGTTCTCTCGAGGTCCTATATGCCATATTACGATTAGGGTGTACTTTGAGTCGTGAAAAACTTGGTATTTAGAGCACAAGGTTTAGAAAGGTCTTAGGAAGTCTCTAAGCCACGCCGAGTAGAGTCTTGTTCATGAGTGTGACGTGTGCCACATTTAAGAATTAGAAGGTATAAGATGACTAGGAAAATCCATTTCTTTTATTACATTAAGGTCGTTCCATATAGTCTAGTTCAATGTATTTCTATTTATCCCTATATGATGATTCTTGAGATGTGTTCCCTCGAAGAACATACGTTCGTAGTAATGTGAATTAAAATGTTGAACAAGAAGCTGGTTCTCAACCTTCTCAAGTTTTGGCCAACCCTTTTGCCAAACAACTGACTAATGCAAAGTTTAGAGCTGCTTTTCAAGTCTTGTCCCAATCAATGATGTCTCAAGACAATAGGGAGGTTATTGTTCCCGTGAACTCAAATGTGGGTACGACTACAACAAGAGTGAGGGACTCCGCTACAGGGAATATGTAGTTTCATAGTTCCAAGGTTGAGGAAGATTCTGTAGAATTCATAGATGAATTGTATAAGGGTTGATGGTCATGGGAGGGACGTCAGTGTAAAGGGAAGAGTTGACCGCTTATCAACTTAAGGGTGGGGCTTAAGTTTGGTTTAACCAATGGAAAGAAGAGAGGGCAGTTGATGCGAGTCCTCTTGATTGGGAAAAGTTTAAGGTCGCTTTCCTGGATAGGTTGTTTCCCCTTGAGATTAGGGAGGCAAAGGTACTTGAATTCATCAACCTTTGTCAAATAAGAATGATTGTGAAGGAATATGCTTTGAAGTTCACACAATTGTCTAGTTTTGCTCCAACAATTATTGCCGACCCTAGGAAAAAGATGAGTAAGTTTGTTTAGGGAGTGTTTCAAATGGTAGTCAAAGAACGTCGTACCGACATGATCATCAATAATATGGACATTTCTTTCCTAATGGATCATGATTAACAAATAGAATAAGAGAAACTTAAGGAGAAATCTACAGTAGCAAAAAAGTCAAGGATCAATAATGGTAACTTTTTACATTTAATTTCTGATGGTCATTATCGCTCTAAGTTTTGTAAAAGTTTTTCGGTCAATGTTCTTGCAATGATCCTCCTAAATTCAACAAAGATAAGGGTTTCTAACCCTAAATCTCAAGGAGAAATTATGGTGGATCTTCACCATTTACTTGTGCTAAATGTGGAAGAAGGCATAAGGTTAAATGCTTAGCCAGTACGACTTGTTGCTTCTATTATGATAAGAGTGGTTATAATATAAGAGATTGTCGATCAATTAATACTAAGGGAAGATAAGGAAGTCAAATCTCTACCTAGTATTTCAGGTTCAGGTGGTCCTAAGAAAAAATGATTCTATGCACTTCAATCTCGTCATGAGAAAAAGGGTTCTCCCGATGTGGTTATTGGTATGTTGAAAGTCTTCTATTGTCACATCCCGAGTCTAAACCTTAGGCGGGACTGGAACTCGAGAATCATTGCGGGCCTCAAGAGAACCCTTGTCCTTGCTTACTTACTTAGAGTAATTCTTTTAAGCATAAAAAACAAAAGAAATTCAAATGCAAGATAACTCAACCGTCTCAAACTAACTCATAATGTTTCAGAAATCAACATTTAAGTTAGACAAAGTGGAAAGTCAAATATGAGCATAAACCAATAACAAGATATTGATAAATGAACTACATCTTCAACATTTAACTTAACTAGAGTGACAACTCAAATCTGAACATAAGTCAATAACAAGATATTGGCGAATGAACTAACATTTGTATGTCTATCTATGACGCCTCTAAACAACTGAGATGGATGTCGGGAGAAGACCCAAGACATCCTAATAAACTATGTATTACTGAAAGCAATAAAAAGAGATTCTCTGAAGCAAGGAGGATCACTAGAAGAATCTGAGTGCTCAACTAGATCAACGATACGCTGGATGATAATCATGGTTACCTATGTCTACATCATAAGAAGATGCAGGCCAAATGACATCAATATACGGAATGTACGAGTATGCAAGGGGAATTCTAAAATATGACATAACCTTGAAAGGAACTGAAAAACTTACCTGACTTAACTCAACTCTACAAAACTGAACTAACTCAAATATAATTCAATTTAAAACAAGTTCAATATAAAGAAAAGTTTTTTAAAACATGAAGTCTATCTTATGTGTATGTGAAGTTCAATGTAGCTTTGAAATGTATATGAAAATACAATTAAAATGTATATATATCAATACAATTACTTATGTGAGAGTTTCTCTAACCAAAAACCATTATAAAAGAGCTATTGTGATGACATAACATTTCGCTTCACAATTCCAGGGTCATCCTATACCTTTCTGAGTGAATAGAACCTGATCTACTAAGTGCATCCACTAGTCTATTATTAAAAGAAATGAGGAATCATCTAAAAAGTATGACCCCTTTTCTACCCATGGTGGTTGCGTGATTTATGGGGGCAGTGAGTTGTCTGAACTCTCTCCCATATCGATGCTCTATACTACTCCAAAAATATATTCTAGCTCTTATGTCTAAAAACATACTTCCAAAATATAATGCTAGATATTATGTTTAAAACATACTTCTTTCTTTGATTCGAGATAATTGCTCAAAATTTTAGCTTAAAGATTATCTTGGAAACAAAAGTTTCCCTTCTTGCTTAATTGTGAAAGAGTTTACTCTTTTATGAAAACTAGCTCATAGGCTCTTCGAAAATCAAGGTTTCTGTTTCTTGTTTAAATGTGAAAATATTTTAATTCTTTGGGAATACATACTCCCCATATAATTTGAAGAAATGAACTTCAATATTTACTATTTACTCAACTTGAACTTTAAGGCATAAAACAACGTTAAAACATTTGGAAAAGACTTTTGGGTAACTCTAAGAACTCCTCTTGACTTGACTCTTACTTCTCTTGACTTTGATTTTAACTTTCTTTAAATTGGATTATGGTTTCAAGGTTCACTATCTCATGTTTATGATGATTTCATGATGTTATATGTACCTTTGAGTATAGAAATCGATTGAGAAACATAGGCACATTACCAGGAACTAGTATAGAAAGAAGGGGAAAAATGGGGTGAACTGCGTCCTTCGTGCTATGAGAGGAGCAGACGCCACAAAATAAACTTCAAAAGTTGGGGTAGGGCACGCTGCCATGTGTGGAACCCGATTTCCCAAAATTCATAGTTTCCTTCTTAGGGCTCTAAGACGCACGCCCCAGGCCCCTTCCCCGGTGCACTCTCTTTCAATTTTATCTCTAAACCCCCTATATCAACTTAGTTCATTCCCCAAACACTTAGGATTGACTATAACTTTAATATATAAAATATTCAACTCAAAATCACACCCAGAAACTCAAGAAAACTTCAACAACTCAACCCACAAGAATTAAAACGAATTTCATGAAGAACTCAAAGGATTTATTTTCGAATCTAATATACTTAGCTGAATTGAATCATGATTGGTGCATGGGTTAACTAAACCAATGCTATTCCATCTCACATACCTTATATAATTTATTCCTTCGCAAAAATCCAGAAGCAATTCTTGAAGATCTTTACTATTGTTGCTCCTTCTCCTCTTTCTTTCTCTTCTCTGTAAACCCTAACTTAGTTTTCAAAAGCATATACAGAACCCTAACTTGTGTTAGACATTTCTCATTTGAACAACCCAACTTCAAAGGGACATATATCACTGATACAAACTCAGGATCACTCAAACTTGGGGACGTTGGAAATATTATTACAAGATCTTTCCTTCGATATCTCCAAACACACCTAACTCATCCGGATCTAGGATTTATGGTTTTTTGAAGTTGACCAAAATTTCATAATTAACATTACTTAACAAAATTTTCTAGATTTTCTTTCTTTCTTTCAAAAATAGTTCTTGCTAATTCTAGTTCTTCATAGTTACGGGGCGTTACAATATCTCCCCCTTGGAAAATTCATCCTCGAATGAGCTTACTCTTAGTAGGCTATGGGTGTAACACGTATTATTCAACTCAAACACCCTACAATTAATGCAATTATAACATGCAACTTATGAATGAAAATGTTAAGAAAAGGATTAGTACCTTAATTAGGAAACTTCTCAGCATTTGAAGAGATGTGGATATCTCTTGAGCTTCCCAAGTAGCTTCCTCAACAAATTGGCTCCTTCAAAGAATTTTGACTAATGCTACCTCTTATGTCCTAAACTTGTGAACTTATCGATCTAGAATGTGAGCTGGAATATCTTCCTAAATATCTTCAGTTTGTATGATAAATGAAGGATATCCTATGTGTTTCTTCAACATGGAAATATGTAATAACAGCTGAACCAGTATACCCGGAACTAAGCTTACCCTTCTTACAAAATCTCATAACACCATTCATGGGTGAAACTTTCAAGTAGACCCAATCATCTACTTCAAACTCTAACTTCCCTCTCCTAACATCAGTGTAAGATTTTTGACCACTCTGCACCATTTTTAACATCTCCTAAATGAGTTTAACCTTCTCCGAATCTTGATGAACTTAATCTGGTCATATCAACCCTTCTTCACCAACTTCAAACCATCCAATAGGATATCTGCACCTTCTCCCATAAAGCGTTTCATAAGGAGACCTTTGGATGCTAGAGTGGTAAGTATTGTTGTAAGCTGATCATCCCAATTAACTTTGAAATCAATCAGCCAGGCCCTCGACATATCCTCTAAGGACTGAATAGTGCGCTCTTCTTGCCTATCTATTTGAGGGTAAAAACTGTCATGACCGGAGTCTAGACCCCAGAGGAGAACCGCGTCGTTGACCTCTTAGAGGTTGCAGGCCTACTTACGTCATCGTTACTTCATCTAGGTTAATTTTAGCGGAAAATTTGAACATTTCATTTACATATTTCATATGAAACATATTCTACATAACACCATAGGCGTTCACCATCAACCATCTAATATTAAGATCATCAAATGAAGGTAATAGTTCAATACTGTATTAATGTAAACTTTCAAAAACGACACCATACATTTTCTGAAATAATATGGGAAGGAAATGCTAGTGGAACATACTCAACTAACTCAAGCCTATATCTAAGCTAGAATATAATGGGCAAGCGTCCTCGAAAGCATGAGGGCTTACCAAGTCTGGATGAATGCTTCACGTCCGGATAGTTTCAGCGTCGACCTGTAAGCTCTAACATCCACTTGTGCCTGCACCTAAAAATATAGAGTTGTATGGTATTAGTACACACTTTTACTAAGTGTGGGTATATGAAAGCACACACCAAGTACATGCATGATTAAGAAGAGCTCTATCTTAACGGTATGGATTATGGAAAGTCAAGTCAGTGGACTTGCCAAATTCAGATTAGGAAAGTCATGCCATGAGAGTAACATGCATCATCATACTTATCATTTTGCAAACAACACATAATATATTGCACATACCATATCACATAGTTCATATCATTCTTTCATATGCCATGAGACCTTGGAATCATGGACTTGACATTAGGACTTCCCAAAATGAGGGCTCAACACATGAGACCTCAACTAGGGAGCCTTCTTTAGCAAACACAGAGTCTGCTTCATTTATTTGTACGTACTTCAGTTTTCATTCTTTCATATACTAGTGCAACTACCAGATATACCTAGGATGTAGTTTAAGACTCTCATCGAGTTCGCTGTGAAATGACCAAGAATAACCTAGTGTCATTACTTAAGTCTAGCTTACCTCTTGATTATCCTATCCTAACACCTTTGGTATCGTTTATTTCATTATGTGCATTCACTAAGGCTGACCTCATTCTTTATTTGGAAACTTTAACCTTAACCGACATAGATCAAGTGTTCATCATGAAATCCAGTGTCTTCCCCACATCGAAAAGAGTTGGAATCACCGCCTAGAGTGACCCAAAAATTCTAGAATATATAAGGAGTCGAACCCTGCTAGATGCCTATATTGGCTATATAGGTTCAAAGACTAGGAGATATAAAGAGACCCGTACCCGGCATACCGGACATCCTCATATCATGAGATTTACGTGAACCTCCGTCCTTCTCGAAAGAAGGAATCACAACTCATAGCTAGCCTATAAAGTTCCATTACATTCAACTCATACATCATGGAAGCTGACTTCTAGCATGAGGACATCATAACTCATTAGATGATTTCTCATCTCATCATTAGTATTGAGTATGAATTAACTTCAATACTTTCATTAGAGTGTTCATAGAGACTGATCTCTTCATTAACTTTACACTCTCATAGATGAGTACATTTTGGTAAAATTTTACTTAGACTCATTTGAGATTGCTCTCATATTTCACATTAGCCTCTTATCATGTTGTCACCATATTCATTAGCTTTAGCACATTTGCTCTTAATAATTACTCACCACTTTACATGAATGTTCATTTCATCGTATGGCAATGCACATGGCCCTTTAGTGTGTGTAACACTCTTACTTAAACCCTTGGGGTTTAATTATCTCATCACATAATATCTTAGGTTCACTTACTTTTAAATGTATGCTAGACTTATGAGTCCACACATGCAAGCCATGAGGCTTCATTCATAGTTTTTCTAAGTGATTCAAATTTACCCAAGATTATATGGTACAAGACTTATGCATCTTGTAGATATGCAAAGATATTGATTTCGATCTTTAGAGTCAGCATTTATTAAATATTTTTTTTACGTATGACTTATGTGTCAATACAAAATTGGGCAAGGGAACTCAATTTCAAATCCCTTGAGTAACACTTAAGCTTATAATAAACTTGATAATTGCATATTTCAAATTGGGGGACCCTTGTTCGATGCACATCACTCCCATACTATTTTCCTTTCTTTTTCTCCTCTCTTTTTCGTTTATGGCAAGGAGGTTGTGGGATTAATTCTCCACAATCTTATTATTTTTCTTTTAATTTATCTCTTAACTTTCTCACCTATCCAAGAGGCTGTGGGTTCAATCCCCACTCACCACATTTATTTTTCCTCCTTTATTTTTCTACTAACTATCTCTTCTATTCAAGAAGTTGTGGGTTCGAATCCCCATAGTGTCACCTTATTTTAATTTATATTTTCTCCTTACTTTCTCGTTCTGCCAAGAGGTTGTGGGTTCGAATCCCACACACCTCATTTTTATTATTTCTTTATTTCATTGTTCTCCTCTCTCCTTCATCCGCCCAAGAGGCTGTGGGTTCGAACCCCACACGTCTCACTTCATTTTCTTTCATTTTCCCCTTAACTTTTTACTTGAGCTTTACCCCATTTCGAATCCCCCTTACTACATTTTATTATTTAATTTTTTATGACATGTATATGGTGAGTCTTTGGTTCAAACCCCATTGACCTCAAGCATTTAAAACAATATTTTAGGACGTGATTTTTTTTCCAGTAAGCTGCCCAAAAACAAATTTCCAAAATGCTGGAAATTTGTTCACCCTCTTTGCATTCCATTTTCTCAACTTTTAGATGTTAGATTTAGGATAAATTTTTGTGTAATATCTATTGCATATTTAGGTGAGTTTTCATGTTTATTTTTTAGAATTTAATCACCTTTTTTCAGTTTATTTTCTCACCCTCATTCACGTTAAATGTCAAGACATTTCGAGTAGTTTTTAGGGAGATATTTAGGTGCATTTTCAAGGTTACTTTCAATCAAACATTATCATTCAATTCAGCAACTTTGAACTAGTATGAATATCACGTTTTTAACATATTCATATATGTAAAATACAACATTTTAACATGTAAAAATCAAGGCTTCAAACCATGGCTAGATCACGACACACATGCACAATCAAGTTAACATAATTCACTTTTTCAGAACATTTCTTTCATGAATATATTCATCACAAACATCACATCACACGCCTAATCTACCAGCAGACATACCAACCTAAGATCATTGGGAGCTAGTGACAGGGAACATATAATGGGGAACAACCCTAGTTTTTGGAGTAGATTCATCTGAGACTTAAGGGTCTCTTGAGAAAAGGACCAAGAGGAAGTAAAACCATACCTGATTTCACGTCGTTCAACACCTGAACTTGCTTACAAGTCCACCCCAAACCAAACGTGCATCAACGAATCTCACACCTTACCCGACGAGAGCATAACATTTTGCTTTACGTTTTTGGATTGCTTTGTCGCTTTTAATTTGCGTTTAAGTTCTTCAAGTATGAAGAACTTTTGTTTTTGTTATTATTATGATTTTTGGTTTCTTTTTTTTTTTAAGCAGAGAGAACGTGAAAGAGAGTGTTGAAGAGAGGGAGATAAATGTGAGAGTGTATACATGTGAGAGAGAGTGTTTCCTTAGGGCTAGAACTTTAGGTAAGACTTTGTCAAATAAGGTTAAATAATTAATAAATAATAATTCATAGTAAAAATCTTATGTTCCTTTTTCTTAAATCATCCATTAATTATTAATTCACCAAATGAAACAATCAAATTAAATCATTGCTCCCACATAGGTTTGAACTTGGGTGGAGCAAGATTTTGCTCAAAGGCCAGTTTCGACCCTTTCTCCCAAAAATACCCCTCTACCATATTAATTAAATAAATAGGATAATTACGTTACTACCCTTAGCCTAGAAAAAGACCATATTACCCCTAGACCCTCCAAACTTAAGATTTCCTCTTTTCAAGTCCGGTAAAGACTCATCCGGGTAAATCTTCATATTCAAGTGCCCTACATGAATGGACCCAACCTTTCATAGATCAACTAACTCACTAAGTTAGTTGGTTTGGCTATTGAAGAGGTAGAAAGGTCTGGTTGTACGCGCATCAATCCGTGTGAACCCGGTCAAATTGTAGGTATTCTAGACACATTAAGGGTTACTTAGCATAGCCATTTTTAGGGTTGTTACAAAAAGGTACATAAGTTCGCCTTTGAACCTAAGACTTTTTGGAGTGACTTCTAAAACTGTGCATTAAATTACACACCTTTGTCTGAAATAATGGGGACTGGAACTTTATGAAGCTAACCATTCTTCAGTATACAAAATGGCATATTCCTCTATTGAATGAGTGGTCTTTATCGGCAAAAAGTGGGATGCTTTTGTCATCCTATGAACAATCACCCAAATAGAGTCATGTTGCTGCGAGACCTTAGTAAGCCTTTGATGAAATCCATGTTAATCATCTCCCATTTCCATTCTGAAATTCTATATTCTAATCCATTCCTCCTGGCTGTTGGTGCTCTACTTTAACTTGTTGGAAATTTAAACACTTCGCAATAAATTTTGCAATGCCCTTCTTCATACTACTCCACTAATAAACTTCTATCAAGTTGCGATACATCTTTTAAGAACTCGGATGAATGGATTATATGGAGCTATAAGATTTATCCATGGTTCTTTCTTTGAGTTCATCTACCCTTGGTACACAATCTACCTTGATACGTGAATACACCATCTCTCCCTAGTTAAAAATCCATTACTTTATTGTTATGAACATTTGCCTTCAATTCAAGAAAATTGGGTCTTGGTATTGGTTTTGTTTCACTTATGATGATTAATCCCCACTAATCCTTCTTCTCTGGAATCTATTAGCAGACTCTCAAACATATAAGTGTATACCCATCTTTCACTAGTTCTTTCTTATATTCCTCGAAATGGATGGTACTACCCATAGACAACCTTCTCAAGGGATTAACAACAATATTAGCCTTACCTGGGTCATAAAGAATGCTCATGTCATAATCTATGAGTAATCCTAACCACCTCCTTTGTATGAGATTAAATGAGTATAATATACTGAATTCTCTTTTATTAAGTGAACTCATCCATATGAACACGTACCATAAAGATGATGGTGCTATATTTTCAAAGCAAAAACTGCGACAACCAACTCTAGATCACGGGTTGGGTAGTTCCTCTCATGAACTTTCAACTATCTGATGGCATAAGCTATAACTTTGCCAAGTATTAATACACAAGCTAAGCCAACTTTAGATGCATCATAATACATCACAAAACCTTGAGTAACATTTGGTAAGGTCAATACTATGGCAGTAGTCAACCTCTTTTTCAATTCCTAAAAGCTATTCTGACAAGCTTAAGAATTTAAACTTCACTGTTTTCTGATTTAACTTTGTCAAAGGGGATGAAATAGATGAGAACCCCTCTATGAACCTTTTTTAATATCTAACCAAACCCAAGAAACTCCATAATCATCTAGGCCAATTCTGCAATGCCTTAACTTTCTGAGTATCAACTTTAATTCCCTCTCAGGACACAATGTGGCCTAAGAATGCCATATACTCAAGACAAAACTCATACTTAGAGAACTTGACATAAAATTCTCTATCCTTTAGAGTCTAGAGCATTAGTTTTTGATAACCAACATAATCTTCTTCATTCCTCAATTAAATTAGTATGTTATCAATGAAGACGATAAAAAACATATTTGAATAAGTATTGAACACTCTATCCATAAGGTCCATGAATGCTGCAGGAGTATTGGTCAAACCAAAGGACATAATCGTACACTTATAATGACAATAATGGGTTCTGAAAGCTGTGTCTGGAATATTACATTGCCTTACTCTTAATTGATGGTAGCCAAATATGGTATCTATCTTAGAGAAATAGGTGGCATCTTGAAGTTGATCAAAAAGGTCATTAATTCTTGAAAGAGGGTATTTGTTGTTGATGATCCCCTTGATCCACTGATGGTAATCTATACACATCCTAAGAGAGCTATCCTTCTTCCTCGCAAATAATACCGGAGCGCCCCAAGGTGAGCACTTGGCCAAATAAAGCCCTTATGAAGGATGTCTTTCAATTGCTCTTTCAACTCTTTTAACTGCGTTGGTGCCATTCAATATGGAAGAATAGATATCGGATGAGTAACTGGAAGAATGTCTATATTTAAGTCTATTATCTCTCAAGAGGGACTCCAGATTGATCTTCTGGAAACTTTTTACTAGGTAAACTAAATGAACAGTAATTATCTCAACACTAGAGTCATTAACTTAGACTAAGTGACATATACATACCTTGGAAACTATCTTTCTTGCCTTAATGTATGAAATGAAACGACCCTTAGGCACTTATTAACTACTTTTCCACTCTAAGACTATCTTATATGAAAACTAAAACTTGAAAACTTATGTTCTACAACCAAGTGGGGTATAACATGCATGAATCTAGTCTATACCAAGAATGACATCATAATCTACCATGTCTAACTCAACTTAATCAGCCATAGTAATCCTGTGATTGATGAAAATGGGACAATCACGATAGACTCTCTCTGTTTGAAAAGAATCACTGACAGGTGTATAAACACTTAAGGGTTCACTAAATTTATCAAGAATAACATAAAAATTCTAGCAACATAAAGATTTACAAAGGTTAAATTTGCTCTTGGTTCTAGCAAAGCATAAACAATAAAGTTATAGACTTGCATCATAGAGTTGACAATATTTGGTGAATCCTCTTGCTCTTAGTAACTATTGATAGCATATAAGTAGTTTTATTTCTCTACCAATAACAGAAGTATCCCCTTTAAATGCAACATTGTGTTGTGGAGCATTTGAAAAAGATTGGACTCTATTGCCCCCATTACTGTTACCCTGTTTGTTCTTTGGACACTCTCGCATGCAATGACTGTTCTATCCATACTTGAAGCAACTAATGGAGGCATAAAAAGATGTACCTAAGTGATTTCTACTACACTTAGCACATGCAGGAGGTTTACTACCTGCTTAAGCCATACTACCCTAAGAATAAGTAGGTTTGGCTCTAAAGTTCTGACTATTATACTCACTCTTATCTTTGGTGCAAGGGCACTAGAATATTATAGAGCAAGTCCTTTATGTTTCCATTGGAAGGATGAATAGTTGATATTATTCTTCTGCTGCCTGGACTCATACCCACTATTGACTCTCTTATTCTTGAACTTTTCTCTATCCCTCAACTGCTCTTCCTCAGCCCTATGTACATATGCCTTCAATCTTATGATATCCATGCTATTAGCATTGCAACCTTACCTTTCTTACTTGATAGATGAGACTGTTTAGCAACAAACAATGTCATTCTTCTCCTCATGTTAGGAACCGTCTCCGAAGTATACCAAAAATTTGTGTGAACCTCAAATTATACTCACGAACGCTCAAAGAATCCTTCTTAAGTGTGAGGAACTTTGTATTTTAACCTCTTTAAGTTCTCGGAGGAAAAAATTACCTAAGAATGACTCCCCAAAACAAGCCCAACTCACTGATGGTTCATCCTCAACTCATTTTTCTTCCATTGATCGAACCAACACTAGCAACACCCTTTATTTAGTATGCAGTATCACGCCCCGAGCCTATACCCTAGGCGGGACTGACAATTGGTGACCATTGTTGGCCTCGAGCAAACCCTTGGCCTAAATTACTTAACTCAGCAAAAGATAACAATCAAACTTATAATGATAAAAGAACTTATCTCAATTTCATCACAAAATAACTAGGAATGTTTTAAAAATTTTAACATTCAATTTGGATAAAATAGAAACCCAAGTCTTTGATATACAAATAAAAATGTAAAGACTATTGACCTACTAACTATCTATAAAGCCTCTAAACTGATTGAGATGAATGTTGGGACAAACCCCACAACGTCCTATTCAACTAACTAGAGAGCAATAAAAGACGTCATCCGGAGTGCAAGGAGTAGCATCAACTGACTCTGGAGTGCTCAACTGGATCAACGGTGAGCTAGATGTAAATCCTCGTTATCTGCATCTGCATTATACTACGATGCAGGACAACTGACATAAGTACATTGAATGTAAGAGCATGCAAGTTGGAGCACTAATAAAACATAGGCTAGAAAGAATTATGAAAGAACCATTTACCTTGGCTCTTCTTAACTCATGACTACTTACTAAACTCATTTCATTATAAATCATATTTTAAAGAAGCGTAGAATAATGAAAATCTATTTACAAACATGATATAAACTCTATGTGTTTGCAATGATACAAGAAATTAATGTATATAAAAATACAATGAACTGATGTATATGAAAATACAATAAGTGCTATGGGAGTTTCTCTAACCGACAACCATCACATAAGAGCTGTAGTGATGATACAACGATCTACCTAACGCTGCCAGCACATCCTATACCCGACCAAAGGTATAAGATCTAAACTGCCTAATGGATCCACTAGTCTATTGTGAAAAGGGTTCATCTAAAAATTATGGACCTTTTCTCTCCATGCTGGCTAAATTGTTTATGGGGGCTGTGAGTTGTTTGAACTCTCCCCATATTGGTGCTCAATACTACTCTCAAATAAATGTTGTCTCTAATGTCCTAAAAACATACTAATTCTGTGGTTTTGAGATAAGTGCTCAAAATACTTATCTCAAAGCTATCTTGGAAATCATAGTTTCACTCCTTGCTTCTTTTAGAAGTCTATAGCTCTTTTTTATGAAAAACTATTCCTAAGGCTCCTTGGAAATCAAAGTTTCTTTAATAGTTAAATATTAAAACATTTCAAGTCTCTTGGGAATACTTAGTCCCCTTATACCTTTGGAGAAAAGAACTTCAACTTCACTTTTTACTGAACTCAAAACACAAGTCTTAAAACAAAGTTAAAATGTTTCTAAAAGACTTATGAAAACTTGAACTGACTCCTCTTATTTGACTCTTGAGTTCTCTTAACTTTAATTCTTAAATTCTCTTGACTTTAATCTTAGTTGATCCTTGAATTGAATTATGGATTCAAAGAATTAGATATGTGTGTTGACGAATGATTCTATTGCTAAACATGAAAAATCCAAAAACCAATATTTGAGGGTGGATATGCCACGCGGAGGCATAATTTAATTTTGGTTCCAAAAACTTCTTTTGAGGCAGAACACCTCATGTAAGCTATGCGACGCGAAGCTGAAATTTAAAAGCTACACATCAGACGCGCAACATGGGACCATGTCCCTATTTTGCATGTTAAATTTTTTTCTTCATTTTTTACCCAATTAACCCAAACTCGGTTCTTTTCTTAAATCTCTTTTAGATACAAATGCTTAGAAAATTTACCTAAGAACCTAAGTCAAGATGACCTCATAATGCAATGTAACGAACTCAAAAACTTCACAACTCAATCAATTAAGAACAATAGATGAATTCAAGAAAAGGGGTATCAAGATATCAATATTATAATGATTTTAGGACGAATCAAAAATGAATAACATACTTGGCATGTGGGAGAACGATCCTAATGTCATGAGAGCCTCACACACCGGTTTAAATAAACTTCGTTAGCGTAAACACCAACGTTCTTTGTTGATCTTGATGATTTTGCCCTTTTTCCCTTCTTCTTTTCTTTTATCCTTTCTCCTTAGTCGTAGCATGAAAATTCTAATTTTCTAAAACTGATTAAGTTTAGTATTGACCAATATTAAACTCCTAAAAATGGAATAAAATAATAGGGTAGCTAAAATACTAAAATACCCTTACAAATCACGAAGTGGGCATGTTCTTAATTCAATATCCCGATTTTTGATAAGCATATCACCCTCATACAATGTCAAAAATGCGTAAACTATGCAACGTTGGAAAGATCTCTCCAAGAGATTTCCAAAAATATAAAGAACTGGCCCTAAATCATCGTAAGCTAGAAGTTATGACCATTTGAAAATGAACAAAAACTAACTATTACACTTGAGAAATTTTGCTGATTTTTCCTATTCTTTCCAAAAAATAAATATTCTTAGCTTCTTTGTTTAATCCTAGCTATTTTTGAGTTACGAGAAGTTTCAATATCTCCCCTTTAGGAAAATTTGTCGTCGAATGAGAACTCTTTCACTAAGCTAAGGATAGTAACATCATTTCAACTCTCAACAAACAAAAGTAAGTAATAACATTCTTACATACAATTTTTAAGAGTGATAAGAAGAGAATTTTGTACCTTGATCTGAATTATCTCCGAATTCAAAGAGATGTGGATATTTCTTTTTCATATGCTTCAGCTTCCCAAGTCCCTTCCTCAATGAATTGGTTCCTCCAAAGGACCTTGATCGATGCAATTTCCTTAGTCCTCAACTTGCAAACTTGACGATCTAAAATTTGAATCAGAATCTCTTCATAGGGTAAGCTTCCTTTATCCCAACATTCTGAGTTGGTACAATCAATGAAAGATCACCTATGCACTTTTTCGACAAAGAAATGTTAAACAGTGGATGAACTGTTGCTAACTCTTGGGGTAGCTCCAACTCATAAGCTACACTGCCAGTTCTCTTGGAAATTCTATAAGGACCAATATATCAGGGACTAAGTTTCACGTTTTTACCAAACCTCATAAGACCCTTCATGGGTGAAACTTTTAGATATACACAATCATCCACCTCAAATCCCAATGGCCTTCTCCTTACATCTGTGTAGGACTATTGACAACTCTGCGCCATTTTCAATCTCTCTTGGATCACCTTCACCTTCTCCATGGATTGATGAACTAGATCTTGTCCTATCAACATTGCCTCACCCACTTCTAACCACCCAATAGGAGACCTACATCTTCTCCCATAAAGAGTTTCATATAGAGCCAGTTGGATGCTCAAATGGTAGTTGTTGTTGTAAGCGGACTCGATGAGAGGTAGGTGATCATTCTAGTTCCCCTTAAAGTCAATCACACAAGCTCTCAACATATATTATAAGGTATGGATATTACGGTTCGCTTGTCCATCCTCTGAGGATGAAAAACAGTGCTTAAGTTCACCTTTGAACCCTACCTTTGTGAAAGACTTCTAGAACTCTATAGTGAATTCTACACCTCTATCTGAAATGATTGAGACTGGGATCCCATGAAGTCTTACCATCTCCTGAATGTATAACTTCACATAATCCTCTACCGAGTGAGTGGTTTTTACCAATAAGAAATGGGATGATTTTGTCATTCTATCGATAAATCACCCAAATCGAATCATACTGTCTGCGAGACCTTGGCAACCATATGACGATGTCCATGTTAATCATCTCCCACTTCCATTCAGAAGTTTTGATATTCTGAGCCAACCCTACAGGCCTTTTGTGTTCCATTTTCACTTGTTGGCAATTTGGGAATTCGGCAACAAATTTAGTAATGCCCTTTTTCATGCCTTCCCACCAATATGCTGAGAGAGTTTAGATTGAATTAATTAATTATTAATGATACATCAAATATTTAAATACTAAGATTTGAGAAGGACTTAGAGTCCTAATAGAACTAAAAGAGTACTTAACTCTATTTACAATAACGGAATACAAATATTTAAAAAACTATCCATCCTTATCTAGGATTAGTAGATATCATAACATCCCCCCGCAAGCAAAACTGCGATGTTGTAAAAGTGAGCTTGTCTCGAAGGAAAAAAAAATGATGGTCTGGTAGACTTTTAGTTAACGTATAATATATTTGATCTCTTGAGTTTATGTGACAGATGTCCACATGTTTAGAGGCAACTTTCTCTCTGAGAAAATGGAAATCCAACTCAATATGCTTCGTATGAGCATGAAGATTGGATTGTCAGTAAGATAACTAGCAAATAAGCTGTCACACCAGAGCTTAGAAGGTTTTGACAAATGAACATGTAATTCCCATAAAAGATGTTGTAACCATATAATCTCAACTGTAGCTGCAGCTAAGCATCGATATTCAGATTTAATACTAGATCGTGAAACAACTCTTTGCTTCTTGGAACACCATGGTACCATATTAGGCTCGAGGAAAATATAATAACCATGAGTGGATCGCCCATCATCAAGACTCCTTTCCCAATCTGCATCAAAGAAGCCATTGACATATAATGACAAAGATTTCAAAGTTGTAAACCAAGATGCATAGTCCCTTTCAAATAGCGCAACACTCACTTCATATCTTGAAAATGAGCAATAGTAGGGGAATTCATAAATTGACACAATTTTTTAATAGAATAGGATACATCTGGCCTAGAAATGTTGATATACTGAAGAGCTCCGTCTAGGCTTTGGTATAGTGCTGGATCTACCAAGGGAGTGCTTCCATGCCTAGATAATTGCAACCCATTGACCATTGGAGTTGAAATCGGTCGTGAATAATCCATATGAGATCTCAATAAAAGGTCTCTAACATATTTGGTTTGAGATAATACTAAACCAGTAGGAGAAGCATTAACCTCCACACCTAAAAAATAATGTAAGTTTCCTAGATATTTCACATAAAAGTCTAAGGACAACTTCTGAATGAGAGCATTTATAAAATCAATAGAGTTGCCTATGACTGTAAGGTCATTAATGTTAACTAGCACAATAGTAAGGTTGAAACCACATGAATGAATAAACAGAGAAGTATCCAACTTAGAGATATTGAATCCAAGGCAAAGTAATGTTGAACTGAGCTTCCCAACCCAAGCCCTAGGGGTTTGTTTGAGACCATGCAACGCATTATATAATTGGCAGAAATGATGAGGAAGATGCAGATCAATAAAAACAGTAGGTTCATCCATATATACCTATTCTTGTAACTCACCATGTAAAAATGCATTATTGACTCAAGTTTGCGAAGATACCACCCATTTGACAAGGCCAAAGTCAAAATAACTCTAATTGTGGTAGCTTCTGCAACATGACTAAGTGTATCATGATAGTCGATTCTATCTTCTTGATTATACCCTGTTGCAACTTGATATACCGTGGTGTCACGGTATTATTAATACTTTTCCTTAAGTTTAGTGTGTCCAAAAGCCTTTTTGTGCTAATTTTTATATAAGTTTCTCTTTATTTTGCAAGAAAAATGTCCAAAGATGAATGCAGAGATTTTGAGCAAAGAAATGCAGAAGAGACCACCTACGGATCTTATGACGGTCTGTCGTGCTTGTGACGGTCCGTAGGTGGCAGCGTAGTGCAACTGCTGAAGGAAGATGGGGAAGTCTGACCAAGTGTGGGGTTACGAAGCTGTGACGATCCGTCGTGTCTATGACGGTCCAACCTGCAGGTTCGTCATGAAGTTCAGAGAAGTAATCCCAGTACCCACATTCCAAGAGTTGAAGTGTTTGGAACGAAGACCCTCGACGGACCGTTGTGCCTTTGACGGTCCGTCTTACTTACCGTCTAGGGTAATGAAGAGAGCAGCAGAAGAAATTGCACAAGTATGGAACGACGGAGTCCATGACGGTCCGTCGTTACCATGATGATCCGTCGCGAGGTCCGTCGACCCAGCCGCATTTTGGCAGATTTCCAGCAAATAGAGTCCTTGTTTAATTAGGTTTTTCTTTTTATAAATAGTTCGAAAAACCTCGTTTTTGAGGTTAGACTCCGTATTGTTAGACACCATATTATTAGACTCTATGTATTAGTGTTAGATTCTTGATAATCATTAGACTTTTTGTGAGATTATTGCTTACTTTGAGATTCTTGCAAGGGATTATTGGTGATTAATCAAGCAAACTTTCGGATTTTACTCTTTCTTATTGAACTAAGTACATGAATTCTTATTTAATATATTTGAATATTGTGATTATGACTATGAGTAACTAAACTCCATAACTAGGGTTGTGGGAACCATAGGCAAATAATGAGATAAAACCTAACTAAAATAACAATTCTGGAATAGTGTCTTGCATGTATTAATAATTCTTTCGCTTAGAAGTCTTTTTAATGGTTGGCCAACGTTAGAACTCGCCTTAATGCTACTTGCCAGACCAAGGAGGTAGATAATAGGAAAAGAATTATCAACATAGATTTAGTTTATACTATCTAATAGGCTAATATTGATTGGTACGAGGTAATAACTTAGTCAAATATCAAATACGATGCTTAATATGAGGTAAAGATAAGGGTTAGGATAGCAACACACGTAGCCGGACCAAGGTGCGGAGTGAGATTTTCTAGATGCCGGACCAAGGATTTAGAAATACATAAACTTATCACTTTGCATGCAAGATACTAGGAAAGAATTGTTATAGTTAGAATTATCAAGTTATGAACCTGTGGGGAACACGTAAACTATAGTTACTTTGATTAATTGATTAAAATCCAACATCCAAAGCTGTTAAGTGTCTCTTTTAAGTTCGTTATTTATTTTCATTCATTTAGGAACAGAAACCCTCCTTTTATTGTTTTTAGTTTCCAAGGAAGTCATTGACTGAACAATAGTGATAATAGATTGAAGTTAAGTCTAGACTATTTTCCTCGTGGGAACGATCCCAACCTCACAAGTTGGGTTATTTACTTGACACGACCACTTTACTTCTTATTTGAGAAGTAAGTTTGAGCGTATCATATTTTGGCGCCGTTTCCGGGGATTATAGCTTTTAGATTAACTTGAACTTATTATAGTTTAGTTGATATTTTCTTGATTTTACTTTGTTTTATTGTTTTTGATTTTTTTTTTCCAGAACTATCCTCCTTGTATGCCAAAATACACGGAGAGGAAGAGAACCCTTGTTTCCCTACGATCATGAATTAGAGCGTACTTTGCGCAATATGAATCGAAACTTGGGAATAAATGATGATGATCCAAACCAGAACATCCAAACTCTGGTTGATGTTCATGGTCAGTTGTTATCCGATGCTCCGGGTGAACACCAACAGAGGGGACAAAATCCCGCTCCACGGCCCCAAGCATACTACAGAGGCTATAATAACATAGCAGACTCCGATGGGCCACTGGTTTTGCCTTCTCTACCCACAGGCCATACTTTTGTGGTAACTAGTAGCCTGATGCAATTGCTCACTGCCAGAGGTTTGTTTTCAGGGCTACCTTCTGAGGATCCACATGCCCATATATCTAAGGTAAGGGCAGTGTGTAAAAGCTGTGTAGGGAGGCCTGATTTGGATTTAGATGTAATAAGGCTCAGAGTGTTTCCTCTCTCACTGACGGGAGAGACTGCTATATGGTTCAGTGAGCTCCCATACAACTCAATCTTCACTTGGAACCAACTAAGGGATGTTTACTTAGCACTCTACTATCCGGTCTCCAAGAAACTAAACCACAAAGACAGAGTGAACAACTTTGTGGCACTACCAGGAGAGTCAGTTAGTAGTTCTTGGGATAGATTCACCTCATTCTTGAGAAGTGTTCCAAATCACCGTATAGATGATGAGTCACTGAAGGAATACTTCTATCGGCGATAGGATGATAACAATAAAGCGGTGCTGGACACTATAGCAGGTGGATCTTATGGGGAGTGTCCTTATGCTGAGATTGCTGAAAAATTAGAGAAAATCTCCCGGAATTATAAAGCTTGGAGTACTAGGAAGTCTGATAAAAGGAGAAACACCTTCGCAGTGCAGTCCACTCACAACCCAGCCACATATGAGATTCGTGAAGAAATGGATCAGATGAGAACTGAGCTTGAGTTGGTACTAAAACATGTCACTGGGGTGCAGAAAAGATAAATGCAGTCAACTACTTTTCTAAACCACCACCTCCTAATGATTAATGCTATTATGCAGAGGACACTTATGCAGTAAATGAGCAGACAGGGGGTTTCCGACCGAGCGCCCAAGGCTCAAAAAAGGATAACTGGCACCAAGGTCAAGGCAACCAAGGTCGGAACTATGGTAACTACAATCGTGAGGGTCATTATGTCCGAGATGGAAACTACAACCGCGACAACAACTTTAACAGGGGTAACTATGCTAATAGAAACGACAGGAATGGGCCCTATGTCTCTCCTCAAAATCGTGAAGTTACTCCTAGGGATGGTGGAGATAGTATATCGATTAAGCAAATCGAGTTGCAAATGGCCCAATTATCTGCGATAGTGAACACACGGCAACCGGCCACTCTTCCTCGCAACACTGTCCAAAATCCAAAGAATGATGTGCACTGTATGGAAATCACTACTCGGGGTGGTAAGCAAACCATTGACCCACCTATGCCGTCTACTGAGGAAAATGTGAGAAAGGATAATGATAATGTGGTAAAGGGTAGTGGTGAAGCAGAGGAAAGTAATGGAAAAGATGCAGAAGTACCTATCAAGGTAATTCCCATGCCTAGGCCACCACCACCCTTCCCTCAGAGATTAGTGAAAAAGACCGAGGATGGTAAATATCGGCGTTTCATAAAAATGTTGAAGCAGCTTTTTATCAATTTCCCTTTGGTAGAAGCTCTAGAACAAATGCCCGGTTATGCCAAATTTATGAAAGATCTGGTCACCAAGAAAAGATCGGTCACTTTTGAGGATGATGATAGACTGCAGCATTGTAGTGCTATTGCTACAAGATCCATTGTACAAAAGAAAGAAGATCCGGGTGCTTTCACTATTCCTTGTACAGTTGGGTTATTACATTTTGCGAAAGCATTATGTGATCTGGGGGAAAGCATAAATCTCATGCCCCTCTGAATTTACAAGAAGTTGGGTTTGGGGGATCCAAAACCCATTGCGATGCGGCTACTAATGGCTGATCGGATAGTGAAACGACCTATAGGGATACTCCATGATGTGCTAGTAAAAGTTGAGTCATTCATCTTTCCGGCTGATTTTGTTATTCTTGATTGTGAGGTCGATTTTGAAGTGCCTATTATTCTTGGGAGGCCATTTCTTGCTACAGGTAGAGCCTTAGTTGATATGGAGAAGGGACAAATGACATTTTGGTTGAATAATGAAGAAGCGACCTTCAACATTTGTAGGACCATGAGGCAAGTGGTGAGCTCCAATCGGTATCTGCCATATCCCACAAAGAAAAGATGAAGAAGGAGGATGAACAAAAAAGTGCAAAACAAGAGTTTATGATTGGGGATTTAGTGCTTTTAGTCAGTTCTGGGTCGCCTTGTCTTCCGGGCAAGCTCAAGTCCAAATGGATTGGCCCTTACTTGATTACCCATGTATTCCCTCATGGAGAAGTTGAGTTAAAAGCCAAGAGGAAGTGCGGTTTGAGGTTAATAGAGAACGAATAAAACTCTATTTTGGGCATAAAGCATCGGAGAATAAAGTAATATAGGCGAACCATCTTGATGAAGGCTGAGTAATCAAGTGTTCCCAGTCGTGCCGCAACATTAAAATCAGGCGCTTGTTGGGAGGCAACCCAATACTTATAGGCTTTTTAGTAATGGTAGCATTTTTCTACTAATCGGCTTTTAAATTTACAGGCACATCACCAGGAAATTCTGCAGAAAATTACTCTGCAGTAGTCACTGACGGATACATCGATGGACCGTTGCGCCTGCGACGGACCGTCGTATGCCTCCGTCGTACCAGGTACGTCTATCTGTTATTTTCAAACTAGGTCACACATGACTGAACCAACGATGGGCCGTCACAATTGCGACGGACCGTTGTTGGGGAATTGTTGCGTGATTATTGAGGCGTACCCGACCGACCCGGTTGGAGTTTATTATAAAATTTCACCATTTAAACTCCCCTAACCCTCATTTCACCCCCATTCCTTCATTATTCCTCCCATTACCCTCTCTTTTCAACTTCCACAATCTATCCCTCTATCAACCGATCATTGCCCCCCCAATTCTCTAAAGCCCTAAAAGTTATAATCTACTAGTCGGAGTTGCTGCTGTGGGTGTCTTCTTGGTCACCGAGTACTTTCCCATCTTGTTTTTCTCCAATTCTAAGGTATGTGTCTCTAATTCTACTCATTTATCTTGCATTTTTGTTTATTAATTAGTATTAGCTTAGTTGTTTGTGATATTTTCATTTGTTTTATGTAAGATTCTGTCTAATCTAGGTTAACAATGTTCGAAATTGCCGTGTTTACAACCCTAGACATAGGTGCTTTTGCATTGCTAGTTTCCTAGGTAGTTGGGTTAGACAAATGTAGGTCCAAAACACTACAAGTTCGATTTGGGTTCATCGGGGATGAATGGGGTACACCAGTTCTGTCACTGATCTACAGAACGAGTCCCCGGACAGACCGTCGTACCCACAATGGACCGTCATAGGGTCCATTCCAAAAGCCCTAACACCCCACTGCCCATTTTTTTAAGTGTCCCCCAACGGACACATGTGACGGACCATCGTCTTCATGACGGTCCATCCTGCACAACCGTTCTGGTTGTCAAAGACCCTGTTTCTAAGGGTTTCTCATTTTTTTCTAAGTGTCCCCCAACTGACACTGTGACGGATCGTCGTCTCCCGTCCTGCACAACCGTTCTGGTTATCAGAGACCCTGTTTCTAAGGGTCTCTCATTTTTTTTCAAGTGTCCCCCAACGGGCACATGTGACGACCGTCGTCTTCACGACGGTCCGTCCTGCACAACCGTTCTGGTTGTCAAAGACCCGCTTCTAAGGGTCTCTCTCCATTTTTTCTAAGTGTCCTTCAACGGACTCATGTGATGGACCGTCTTCGTCACGACTGTCCGTCCTGCATGACCGTTATGACGGTCAGAGACCCCTCTCATAAGGGTCTCCATTTTTTTCCAAGTGTCCTCTAACGGACACCTACGGCGGACCGTCGTACCTGTGACGGTCCGTCTTGCACATACCGTCATACTAGTAAGAAACTCTTCTTTAGGGTTCTCCATATATACATAGTCTAAGTAAGACACGACGAACCTCATGACGGTCCATCATAGTCACGACGAGCCGTCACCAGGCCCGTCGTGTGTCACTGTTACTTTAGAAATGACATATGATTTTCAATTTTTTTAGTAAGGTTTTGCTTGTCTTGTTTGCCACTACTCGTACTAATATTGATCCTTTAAAGGTACTATCTACTATGGCACCCAAGCAAGATCGAATCTATGCACGCGGGAAATCGAAGTCTGTCGCCCCGTCTGCCCATATGGTCATTGGCTCTGATGATGAGCGTGACCCCGAGTACGTGCCCCCAGGCACTTCCACCCCTTCCCGTGCTGCACGTGATCCCAGAGCCACACCAAAAAATGTGGCGTCCGGCGTAGTTACTGCCTCCCAGTCTTATGAGGAGCGCACATTACCGACACACTCTCTGGGTCAGCCATAAATGAAGAAGGAGCGTCTGTCTCCTTAGGAGTATCGTGGTCGGAGGAAGCCTCCGGCTTTGCTGAGGTTCCCGCACCCGCCACCGCTGCAGCGTCAGCCTTGTCTGATGAGGCAGATAGTTCGGAATCCACATCAGGTTCACCAGCTCAGGCCCCCACCCCAGCTACTGACCAACCCAACCAGTGGTGTGTCGACGGGCAATTTCAAGTCTACTCCGACGCCAAGTTCCTGACTGACAAAGGAGTTATGACTCGAACACTCACCTTGGAGTGGCGGGTCCTTATAGTGAGTCTCCTGACGATGCCTGAGATCCACAATCTCTTCACCAGGCATCGCCTGGAGTGGACAGCACGTCCGTTGGGACGTTACAGTGAAGAAATGGTCCGAGAGTTCTACGCATCCTACGTAGCGACTCTCCGATCACAGATAGATAGGTGGGCTGCCCCCGCCAAATAGGCCCCACTGGAGCAGGTCCGAGTACGGGGCGTGCAGGTTGACATTTCACTGTCTGCCATCCGTCGGTTTCTATATGGCGAGGGTGTTGATGCTACTAGGACCCCTCTCACTGTCGAGTTTGACTACAGATGGCAGATTGTTAACGATGGCCAGTTCCTGCGCAAGCCATCGCTGAGAGAGACCACCAAGAGATGGATGGCCCTGCACCTGTCAATTGATGGAGAGGGTGCCGACTGGGTGACCGAGCCAAAAGGGGCCATCAAGAAGGCCAACCTCACGTTCACGGCGAAGTTCTTGTGGCTGATTGTCCGCCACTGCCTTTTGCCCCACAGCCGCTGATGATATCGTTACATGGGATCAAGCAGTGTTGATGGCTGAGATGATAGTCGGGTTCGAGGTAGATTTCGCGTGGCTTCTACAGGCAGTCATGCACGAGAGGGCTTTCAAGGTCACAACCACTTACCCTTTCCCATGCATGATCTTTTCTCTATGCAGGTCCGCAGGTGTGCCTATATGGCACGTAGATCAGCTCAAGACCCCGAAGGGCACTGTTGACGTCGGCCTCATCAGAGATGAGGCCAATGAGTTGGCTCCACATAGAGGACCCCGTCCAGAGCTGCCCCCACTTGCTGATGATTTTGCTGATACGGTAGCCCAGGCCCGCACGGCTACACAGGCGGCGTCCACTGACACTACCCCGGTCGGGTCTATCCCGGGTAGTAGCACTGCCCTGAGCTCCTCTAGCACAGCCTCTCTACCGGCGCTGGTCCCGCTTGCTAGGGTCCAAAAATTAGAGGCGCAAATGGCTACACTTCTGCATCATATCCAGTTGTGGATGCAGAAGTCTATTACTGAGTCAGAAGAGTGCCTAGAGTGGAAAATGGTCCAGTATACAGAGCGGAAGATCGTTGAGGTTCACCAGCGCTTAGACGCATTTGAGTTGAGGGTGCTAACCCGGCCAGCCCCTCCAGTGGATGTGTCGACTCTTCAGGCTGCGGTCGACAGCCTTCGCGCAGATATTGACACGATCTTAGAGGGTAGGGTGCCTGAGTTTGAGGCCCCTTCTTTCGAGCCTACTGAAGACACAGTGTTGGCGGCCCTATTTGCCACTTCAGAAATTCCACCACCTCCCCCTCGAGAGCATGCTAAGAGGCGTAGGGGTCGAGCAGAAGACGAGGCACGAGCATGGAAGAAGGAGCGCCGTGAGATGGAGGCTGCGAGGAGAGCCTCACTTGCTGAGGAGGAGGCGCACCAAATGAGAACATCAGAGTTAGCGGCTGGGGCGTCTAGCTCCCGAACTATGGAGATAGCAGGAGGTAGTACTAATAGTGCGGTTGTTGCTGAGGACACCACTGAGGGTGTCCAGATTGCAGAGGACGTGGGTTCCGGGAAAACAGACCCACCAGCTTGCTGATCGACGCCGCTTTGCGCCACAGGTTTGCTTCACCTACCACTCTAGTATTTAACTTTTTATGCATTGGGGACAATTGCATGTTTTTTTGTTGGGGTTGAGTTAAATGGAAAGTGAGTGTTAGGGTGAAGTCTGAGTAGCCCAATTCACTATCCTCTTTTGGGATTTTCTTGCCTGTGTTCTTTTTCCCCAAAAGACTGATTACTTTTTCTGTTGAACCGGCATGTCTATATCTTTTATACATAGTTTAATTCTAGAGCATGATGGCTAAAATGATATCCTGATAAAACTGGAAAATGATGCATGACTAGGCATAGTAACTGATAATTGTGTGGCCCTAAGCATGACGTAGAGGTACACCATTACATTACCCTAAGTCTGAAATTTGAACTAGGTGTCTGATAATCTGGTATAGTGATGAGATGTCAAGTGAGTGTGAGGAAAATTCGAATAAGTCCACTATTGGTATTGAGCTAGAACTTGCTTGGTTAGTCCTGCTAAAAGTAAGCTGTAATTGACAATTAGGAAAGGATCATAGGCCTTATTCAATATATCCCACTTTTAGCCTAAATAAAAGAAAACCAAATGACATTTATCCTTCTTTGATCAAATGATCTGAGCTTAAATTAGACCTTTCTTTTTCACCCCAACTGATCTTTTCTAGGAACAATGTGTTGGCCGTGGTCCCTCCTTGGACATGTGCACCTCAGCTTATGCCAAAAGCATTAGTTGAGGGTGGCTATTGCAGTAAAAAACCTTCGTTATGGCCCTGACCCAACTTTGGGTACTGTGTACCTTGACTCATGGCAAAGCCATGAGTTGAAGGTGGCTATTATGAGAAATGCTCTGGAAAGTGGGGTTGGAAGAACAAAGAGAGAGAAAGAACAAAAGTAAAGTGACTCAAGAATTAATTGAAAGAAAAGCAAAGAAAAAGAAAAATATACAAGAAATACAAGCAAGAAAAGAAGAGAGTCACTTACACAAATGAAGAAAGAAGAGAAAATATCAAGGTGAAAGAATATGAGAAACTAGGCGAGATAAAATGATAGAAAGTGGAAGGTTTAGCCGATATGTCAAGGAGGGCAAAAAGTCACTAAAGTATACCTAAATATACCCTACCTGACCCTGAGCCTATGTTACTAGCTAAGAAATTCCTATCGTGATCCTAAGGGTTGTATAGCAAACATAAAGTAGTGAAAATAAGGGCAAGCTTATGGCAATTGGTATGAATGAGTGTGACTTTGTTCTGAGAGCGAGTGTTGAAAAGTAATCCTTATACTCAAACTGAAATCATTGTGTGAAAAATGGGTATTTTGTTTTAAAGTGAGGAAACTAGTTGCAAAACCGGAATTGTTAGAACCTAGGTGAGAAATTAAAGAGCATAGGTGTTAGTGCATAGTGAGTCTGTGTCATGTTCTGATCCCACATAATTCAAGCCTAATAGTGATAGTATGCAAAGATTTGATGAGATTAATAGGGATTGAATTATGTGGGATCAGCATACTCAAATCTTTGCATACTATCACTATTAGGCTTGAATTATGTGGGACACACTAATAGTGATAGTGTCCAAAAGCCTTTTTGTGCTATTTTTTTTATAAGTTTCTCTTTATTTTGCAAGAAATTATCCAAAGATGAATGCGGAGATTTTGAGCGAAGAAATGCATTAGAGACCACCTACCGAGCTAATGACGGTCCGTCGTGCTTGTGACGGTCCATAGGTGGCAGCGAAGTGCAGCTGCTGAAGGAAGATGGGGAAGTCTGACCAAGTGTGGGGTTACGAAGCTTGTGACGGTACGTCGTGTCTATGACGGTCAGTACTGCAGGTTCGTCATGAAGTTCAGAGAAGTAATCCCAGTACCCATATTCCAAGAGTTGAAGTGTTTTGGAACGAAGACCCTCGACGGACCGTTGTTCCTATGACGGTCCGTCTTACTTACCGTCGAGGGTAATGAAGAGAGCAGCAGAAGAAATTGCACAAGTAAGGGATGACGGAGTCCATGACTGTCCGTCGTGACCACTACGATCCATCGCGAGGTCTGTCGACCCAGCCGCGTGTTGGCAGAGTTCCAGCAAATAGAGTCCTTGTTTAATTAGGTTTTTATTTTTTATAAATAGTTCGAAAAACCCCATTTTTTTGAGGTTAGACTCTGTATTGTTAGACACTATATTATTAAACTCTGTGTATTAGTGTTAGATTCTGGATAATCATTAGACTTTTTGTGAGATTATTGCTTACTTTGAGATTCTTGCAAGGGATTATTGGTGATTAATCAAGCAAACTTTCGGATTTTACTCTTCTCATTGAAGTAAGTACATGAATTCTTATTTAAATATTTGAATATTGTGATTATGACTATGAGTAACTAAACTCCATAACTAGGGTTGTGGGAACCATAGGCAAATAATGAGATAAAACCTAACTAAAATAACAATTCTAGAATAGTGTCTTGCATGTATTAATAATTCTTTCGCTTAGAAGTATTTTTAACGGTTGGCCAACGTTAGAAATCGCCTTAATGCTACTTGCCGGACCAAGGAGGTAGATAATAGGAAAAGAATTATCAACATAGATTTAGTGTATACTATCTAATAGGCTAGTATTGATTGGTACGAGGTAATAACTTAGTCAAATATCAAATACGATGCTTAATATGAGGTAAAGATAAGGGTTAGGATAGAAACACACGTAGCCGGACCAAGGTGCGGAGTGAGATTTTCTAGATGCCGGAACAAGGATTTAGAAATACATAAACTTATCACTTTGCATGCAAGATACTAGGAAAGAATTGTTATAGTTAGAATTATCAAGTTATGAACCTGTGAGGAACACGTAAACCATAGTTACTTTGATTAATTGATTAAAATCCAACATCCAAAGCTGTTAAGTGTCTCTTTTAAGTTCGTTATTTATTTTCATTCATTTAGAAACTGAAACCCCCATTTTATTGTTTTTACTTTCCAATGAAGTCATTGACTGAACAATAGTGATAATAGATTGAAATTAAGTCTAGACTATTTTCCTCATGGGAACAATCCCAACCTCACAAGTTGGGTTATTTACTTGGCACGACCGCTTTACTTCTTATTTGAGAAGTAAGTGTGAGCGTATCACAACTAGAGGAGCCTTATAACACTTAATGGACCCATTCGGATGAATTTTAAGTTTAATAATCCATTTTCTACAAACAATGTTCTTGATATTGATGTGGGTACAAGGGTCCAAGTTTCTTTTTGAATGAGAGAATTGTATTTCTATTGCATAGCTTCCCTCCATTTTTTATCCTTATTTTCCTGGGTAAAACAAGTCGGCTCAGTTGGAAGAGATGAATCTGGAAGTAGATATTTAGTGGAGAGGTGGGCTTGAGGTTTAGTCACTTTACCTTTCTTTCTTGTAATCATGTGATGAGGAGCACAATTTATGGTAGTTGATTTAGTTCTAGTGGAAGGGTTGGACTTAGGAATCTTTTGAGAGGGGGTGATTGTGCAAGAGTGGGGGAGGTCACTCAACTGGAAGGTTTATATTAGTTAAGGAAATTGGAGGAAGAGGAGTACAAGGTTGTGTAAGGAGAGTTGGCAAAGGAAGTGTCTTTTTGGATGTAGACGCACTGCAAAGGAGCAATTACAGTTAACATAGGTGAGCACAGAAGGTGAAGGACTAGCAGTGTTGACACAGTTTGAAGTAACTTAAGGGAAAAGAGACTCATCAAAGACAACATGACGAGTAATATATATACGACCACTTGGAACATGAAGACATTTATAACCTTTATGATTTGAACTATATCATAAAAAAATACATTGAGAAGATCCAAAAGCAAGATTGTGAGAAGTATAAGGTCGCAAATAAGGATAGCAAGCACAACTAAATACTTTAAAAAAATGATAATGTGGGAGCTTTCCATGTAATTTCTCAAAAGTGAGATATTCTTTAGATAGGAGTTGGCATACGATTTATGAGATAGGCTGCAGTAGAGAATGTATAGTCCCAAAATTGAGGCGGAAGAGAGGCATGCTCTAGAAGAGCTAAGCTTGTTTCAAAAATGTGACAATGTTTTCTTTCGATGGAGCCATTTTGTTCATGAGTGTGAGGAGAAGACACCTGATGAAGTATGCCAACTTGTTCAAAATATTTAGAGCATTTTTGATATTCTCCACCCCAATAAGACTGGACTACCTTTATTTTATGTTTAAAATAGTTTTCAACTTGTGATTTAAGCGTAAAAAAGTAGTATATTCCATGACATAGGATAAAACTAACTATATTTGGTGCAATCATAAATAAACACAACATAAGTACGAAATTTATTTCTTGCTAACAAAGGAGCAAGAACCCATACATCAGAATGAATCAAGTCTAAAGGATGGAGCAACAATGAAGTTGAAATAAGAAAAGGTTGTTTATGACTTTTGCCTTGTTGGCAGGAAGCGCAAACACATAAATGTTTATTCATAGGAACTTTTAGATTGAGAGCTTTACCAACATTTTGAACAATTTTTATTAAAGGATGACCTAAACGACTATGCCATACATCTAGATATGGTTTTGTCACTGGAAAAGCTTGAGGTTGATAGGATAAGCGCAAATAAGATCTTCCAATGGAGAGAAGATTGTAGAGTCCATCTTCAAGTCTCCCTTATAATAGGACTATCCCTGTTGCTCGGTCCTTCACATGAACAAAATAAGGATGAAATTCAAAAAACACAGTGTTGTCAACAGTGAATTGTGCTACACTTAATAAGCTTTTAGTAATTTCAAGCACAAATGAAATATTTTTGAAATGCAGTGAGCAGGACGAAGAAAGTAACTTAGGATCACTAATATGAGAGATAGGCAAACCTGTTTTATTACCAACCACAATTTGCTCATTACCACTGTAGTCTACACGGATAGTGACATTATTGAGATCATTGGTGAGATGATTTGTAGCCCCGAAATAAGGATACCAAGCTCGGTCAGAAAACATATTTGGTTGGGCTATAAAGGCTACCATTTGAGCATTAGTACTTTTTTGATAAGCATGATTAAAATGATGATAACATGTTAACGCAGTGTGTCCACATTTGTTACACACTTGACATTGAGAAGAGCCTGTGGCATTATGAGATTGACCATGACCCGTATTATGCCGACCACCACGACCACAACCTCGACCTTATCCAAACCTGCCATTTTTATTATTCGATGTATTGTTCTTGCGGCGCATCTTTTTGGAACCTGGATGAATAGAATATTTGGAGCTATGAGCTTCCTCCATGATCCTCTTTTGGATTCCATCCACCTAGGTAAGCACAAACTTCCTTGATACTTCAGCACACCATTTTCCCCTTGTTCAAAACAAAAACTCTTTGCTTATGAACATTTGCCTTCAAGTCAACAAAAATGGAGTCTTGGTCTTTCTTCTATTTCACTTCTGACACTACTGATGACTCATCCCCAATGGTCACCACTATCCCTCCTTCTTTGGAATCTATAAGTTTGACTCCAAAGCGTGCAAGTCTGTGCACATCCTTGGCTAACTCCCTCTTCTCTTCTTCAACGTGGGCGGTACTTCCCATGGATAAACATCTTAAAGAATCAACAACCATATTAGTCTAACGGGGTTATAAAGAATACTCATGTCGTAATCCTTGAGTAATTCTAGCCACCTCCTCTGTCTGAGATTGAGTGTTTTCTGAGTGAACAAATATTGTAAGCTCTTATGGCTAGTGCATATGTCAACATGAACACCATACAAGTAGTGACACCATAATTTCAAGGCAAAAACTGTAGTAGCTGACTCTAAGTCATGGGTTAGATAATTTTTCTCATGAACCTTCAACTTTCCTGAGACATAAACTATAAGTTTGCCATTCTGCATTAATACACAACCCAAACCAACTCTAGATGCATCACAATACAACCAAAACCTTGAGTACCTTCTAGTAAAGTCAAAACAGGTGCAGTAATCAACCTCTTCTTTAATTCATGAAAGCTTTTCTCACAAGCTTTAGACCATTGAAACTTGATTGTTTTTTGAGTCAACTTCATCAAAGGAGACAAAATGGATGATCAACCTTCTACATATCTTCTATAATAGCCAGCTAAACCCAAGGAACTCCTAATATGAGTTGGATATATGGGTCTAAGCGGGTTCTGCACTGCCTCAATTTTCTTGGTATCAACTCCAATACCATCACCAGAAACTATGTGACCCAAGAATGCCACAAACTCAAGCCAAACTCACACTTAGAGAACTTGGCATACAACTCTCTATCCTTCAAAGTTTGAAGAACTATTCTGATATGACTAGCATGATCTTCTTCATTCATTAAATAGATTACTATATCATTAATGAAGATAATAACAAACATATCTAAATATGGTTGAAGACTCTAATCATAAGATCTATGAATGCTGCTGGTGCATTTGTCAAACCAAAAGATATGACTAAAAACTCATAATCTTGATATCTAGTTCTGAAAGCTGTCTTTGGAATATCACATTCCCTTACTCTTAACTGATGGTAGCCTGATTTGAGGTCAATTTTTGAGAAAGTACTAGCACCCTGAAGCTGATAAAAAAGATCATCAATCCTTGGAAGAGGATATGTATTCTTGATGGTCACCTTGTTCCATTGGCGGTAATCTATACACATCCTAAGGGAAATATATTTCTTTCTCCAAAACAAGACCGAAGCTCCCCAAGGTGAGACACTTAATCGAATAAGGACTTTCTGTAAAAGGTCTTTCAAGTGCTCTTTTAACTCTTTCAACTTTGCTGGTACCATTCTTTATGGTGGAATAGAGATATGACGAGCATCTAGATGAATATCTATGCCCAAGTGTATCTCTCTCTTAGGAGGGACTCCGAGAAAATCATCTGGAAAGACTTCTGGAAACTCTTTCACTACTAGAACTGAATGAATAGGACATATCTCAGTATTATAGTCATTAACTCAGACTAAGCGATAGACACACCCTTTAGAATTTAACTTCCTTGCCTTAAGATACGAAATAAATCGACCCTTAGGCACTTCTGAACTTTTCCACTCTAAAATGACTCATTTGGAAACTGAAATTTGACAACTCGAGTTTTACATTCAGATGAGGCATAGCAATCCATACCAAGAATGATATCAAATTCTACCATGTCTAACTTAATTAAATCATTCGTGGTACTATTGTGATTGACAGTGATGGGACAATCACAATAAACTTTTTCTACTAGAATGGATTCACCAACAGGCGTGGAAATACTAAATGGTTCACCAAGTTGCTCAGGAATAATATCAAAGTTCATAGCAACATATGGAGTTACAAAAGATAAACTCTCTCCTGATCTAGCTATGTATAAGTAAAGTCAAAAACCATAGCAGTGACAATGTCAGGCAAATTTTCATGTTCTTGGAGATTTTTGAGACCATATAAGTTGGTTTTTGCTCTGCCAACATCAAAAGTTTCTCACCTAAGTGCAACCTGTTTGGTGGAGCAATTGATGAAGACTGTGCTCTGTTGCCTTTGTTACCATCACCTTGCTTATTCTTTGGACATTCCCTCATGAATTCCCAATCTGAATACACTCGAAGAAACTTGTTGATCCCTCACGATAAACACCGAAATGAATTCTACCACACTTGGTGCAGGCAGGAGGATTTTTATCTCCTTGCACCGTTGTACCCTGTGAATATAAAGGCTTAGATCTGGAGTTCTGACCATGATGCTCAACTCTATCTCTGTGGTGCACTAGGAGATGATGGTTCATGCCTCTTCTATTTGTGAAACTGTGGCCGACTCAAACCACCTTTTTGTTGCCCAGAATCATTCTTGTCTTGGATTTCTTGTTTATTTACTCTTCTCTGTCCCTCAACTTTTCATCTTCTACCTATTGTGCATAGACCTTTAACCTCAAAATGTCCATGTCTCCAATAAGCATTGCAATCCGACCCTCTTTGCTTGTAGCATGACCTAAGCTAGCAATGAACAAACTCATCCTACTCCTTGTGTCCTTAACCATATCCGGAGCATAGCGAGATAGTCAGGTGAATTTCAATCTATACTCATGCACATTGAGTGAGTCCTGCTTAAGGGTGAGAAACTCACGTACCTGGGCGTCTTTCAGTTCTCGGGGAAAGCAACAACCCAAGAAAGCTTCTTGAGAGAAAGACCAATTCAGTTGTGGTGCATTCTCATCTATTTCCTCCTTTCACTAGTCGTACCAAGTACTATCAAGATTCTTTAGTTAGTATGAAACCATTTTGACTCTCTCAATATTAATAACATGCATCATATAAAATACCTTCTTCAACTCTTCCACAAAGTTTTCTAGATCCTCAGTAATTCTTAAACCAGAAAAGCGGGGATTCATTCTCAAGATTTCCCAAATACTCGAAGTGTCAACGCCTTCTTAACGAGTTCCCTTTTGTTGACCAACCTAGTTAGTCACAACTTGACTCAACATTCTTATTGCCTCTCTATACTGAGTATTAATAATTTCTTATTGTTGTTGCTCTTTAGGTGCATTGGGTATTTTCCGTTCCCAAGGTTCAATGATCCTCCTAGCTGGAAGACCTGTTGATGCTCTTCATGGATGCATGGTTATATAAAACACGCTCAAGCACGAATTAGAAGGAACATTTTAGATATAAAACTGTAACGCACGAAAAGGAATATGAAAAAAAGGAGTTTCCTAAATATTGCAACCTCCTAATTATAGATGTAGCGCACTTCACACCGATAACTGAGACTATATAGACACGACTATATAGACTCCCTAGGAATCTTAAACTCTATGCTCTAATATCAAGTTTGTTGCGCCCCAAGTCTACACCTTGGGCGGGACATGCACTCTGTGACCATTCCTGGCCTCGAGCGGACCCTTGATCTGGCTTAGTTAACTCAACGGAAGACAATAATCACCTTTACAATGATAAAAGAACTTATGTCAACTGCATAATGAAATAACTAGGAATGTCTTAAAGATTTAAACATTCAATTTGGCCAAAATGACAGAACAAGTCTTTAACATATGAAATAAAATGTAAAGACTACTGACTACTAACTGTCTATGAAGACTCTAAAATAATTGATATAAAGTCTAGGACAAACCCCACAAAGTCTTATTGAACTAACTAGAAAGCCATAAAAGACGTCATTCGGAGTACAAAAAGACTAGTGAATGTTGGGAAAAACTCCACAACATCCTATTGAACTAACTAGAAAGCAATAAAGATGTCATCTAGAGTTCAATGAGGCTCACCAACTGACTTTGGAGTGCTTAACTGGATTAACGATACGCTGGATGTCAATATTTGTTATATGCGTCTGCATCATAATATGATGCAGGCCAACTGACGTAAGTACATTCAAGATACGAGTATGCGAGTTGGAATGCTAATACAACATAAGGTAGAAAGAGATTCTGAAAGAAACACTTACCTTGGGTCGTTTCACCTTATTAATACTATCTAAACATATCTAATTATAAATCATATTTAAACAAGTGCAGAATAATGAAAAGCTATTTTT
>JAKWJD010001285.1:10000-33325 GCA_027705065.1 Solanum peruvianum | reverse complement strand
TATGTGAAGGTATAAAGTTAAGGTTCTATTGTATTGTATTTATAACCTTATATGGGTTTTATGTTGATATAAATTAATATGTTTCTTCCGTAGTTATTGAATAAGATTATGAAGGACTAGGAAGAGACTCTATAAAATGATGTTGCAACTTGTGTTGGTAAGCTAGTTCTCTCTACTTGGTACTTTCATTGTATTTAATTAGAATGAATGAAAAATAGGATCAGTACACCTAGAATAGGCTACTTTCCTTGAATAACTAAATAAGGTATTCTAGAGCAAGTCTTGAACTTGTAGAGCTTAGTAATAAACCCTTTTTTCATGATTTTAGAACCCTAAATGAATATGACACCTTGAAGATAAAAAGAAGGTTAATAAGAAGCCAATGGACCTATATTATTCCTCCTTCTTGTGTGGAATGATGGACTTAGGAGTAGGTTGGTCGGAACGACATGAAACCATCTCTAAAGATGTCATAAGAGCTATCCTAATAGTCCTTGTTGGCAGCCCTAGTGGACCCATCCTTGAAAGGAAAAATGTATTATTGGTTGGTAGGGAAAAGTGATGGAACCTTCAATAATACACCTAGTGAATTATTTATTCTATCATTAGAAAGTCAAAGCACAAAGTGAATATGCTTGTGGTAGTAGCTCTACTATACATGAGACTAGATTTCAAAGAAGCCCTTGATATTCCTTAACCATGTGCCAACATGGGATTATTACTAGTTCTACCTTAGTCAAATGCAACACTTTCCATGGTGTGGGGTCGTATGACACCGGATTGCATACCTAACTAGTGTGGTCTATGTCAATTAATGCTTATTCTTATCATGTGGGATGTAAACTCTAGTATAGGATAGGTTTTACAACGTGTAGGTAGTAGAATGGGACGTTATTTACATATGGCATGTGTAGGCCTTGAAGGTACAAGGATAAGATCCCTAGATCTTCCAAGACCATTATGTGATGTCCTCTAATTGATATCTTGTATTTCTTACTCAGATTAATAAGTTGCTAGTAGTAAATAATTTTAAATTCAAAGTTTCTTACCTAGGGTATCTTTGACAATCATTTAGGTATACTTGAAGAGGGTGTATGGTGGTCTCTTCATGTGTTACCCTATAGAATCTTACAGTAAGTTTAGGTAGAGAGTGTAAAGAGATTAAAAGGGGTTACTTTCTAAATATAGAATATGCCTTATATGTGATTATTGACTTATATTATGTCTATTAAAACTCTTATGGTAAAGATTTCTATCAAAATAGCATGAAAACATATCTTGAAGTAAATGTACATTTTAGCATGGTTTTATTGCATGTCACCATACTTGGTGCATAAATGTGTTAATTACATATGTTGTGTATCTTACAAGTGTAGGTGGCAAGTGAGTAGTCTCTTTGAAGATAATCTTGGGAATCACATCGTCTAAAGAAAATCTTTGTATGTCCTCATATGTTTTGAGGACATAGTTATATTTAGTTTCTTTTTTCTAAAAGAAATTGCAATAAACTTCAGTTGTCCATTTTTTTAATATGGGCTGTGACCCTAAGATTTAGTGTGTCTAAGATCGATATAAAGAGACATAGTATTTCATATGTTTCTATAAGGGAGATTTGAACTAATGTTGTGAAAAGTTTTAATTTTGTGATAGTTTTCAAATATACATGCAATGAATGATATCTATGAGTTTGTATAAGACCTCCGAGAGGTCGAATACATCGCGTAACGACTTGAGGGTGTTATAGTTTGTAGGTTATACTTTGGGTTATTTCAATCTTCATATCAGAGCATAAGGTTATGAAGTAGTCTTATGAATTCAAGTTTCATGAAAGACGCATCTAGTAGAGTCTTGTTCATAGGTTGTGAGTCACGGACAATAGAAGTTTCACTTTCTTAATTACTCTTCTCATGCCATAGATTTGAGGTTATAAGTGTCTTTTACTAATCTCTTCTCTTGTGTTTATAGATATGAGTACAAGAAGGACGCCCGCAAGGAGAGTTGATGAGGAAGTGGTGAATGAGGGAGCTCCTCCCAAATGTGGACAAGGTCCCCTAGGTGTTCAAGTTCCTCAAGTACAAGAAGTACCTATAGTTTGTTAAGGTAATGAGGCTCCAGTGGTTCCCCCGGACATAACTAATGACGAACATAGAGGACATCTTCCAACCCTTGCCTATGCCAAAACGGCTCAAGTAAATCAAGATACTAGGCCTAGGATGAATCCTATTGAGCGTACTATGACATCAAGGTTGACGTAGTTTGTGAGGATGAATTCCCTAATTTTCTTTGATCTAACTCGAGAGGATCCCTCAGAGTTTCTAGATGGTGCGTATAAGATTTTGAGTTTTATGGGAGTGAATTCTAGAGAGAAGGTGGAGTTGGATTCATACCAATTGAGGGAGGTTGTTGTAAGGAACCCAAAATGAGATAGGCAAATCCAGAGACTAAAATGAGTGTAATGAGTTAATAAGGTCTTAAAAATGATAAATATGAGTGTTAAGCGTCAGCTTGCAGAGTTTTGAAAAATTTGGAAGAGAAACGGCAAGACTTGCAGAAGCTAGTCTAAGTTAAACTAGTGCATCGTTGTGTTTAGTAGTCGAGCTTTGGGATATTGTATGAGGGTGATAATGAGTATAAATGGTTCCTACATATAGAATGATATGTAAAAGGTTAATACGTTTGAGTACGACACCCAGTGCACCAACCTAAGAGAACCCAAGAAGACCCAAACTATCACATCCGGGGAGCACCCCTAGATGTAACCGACGTCATAGTCCTCTTTTAAGACTAAGACTAACCTCTTAGCTTACATCATTACATTAATATGTCAAAAAAACAGAAAATTCAAAACTTTCATTACTTCAAGATTGAGGTTTACATTAACCTCTACACACACATAATATTTATATCGAGTACACATAGACCCTTCGTATAGGAAGATTACGTAGTCTTCTACTTTTATTGCACATAGATATATAAAATATAACATAGGCTCAAATGGATGTTTAATCTCATAACCCTCTCAAGAGTATAACAATTTGGGCTTAGCCCATACATCAATATAACTAAGCAACATATAGGCTATATAATGTTAAGTACTCAAATGAAAAGGAATGAATATAAGACTCTTCAAACTAGAACAAATTTATAAGCTTGATATTGACATTTCCATCGGAAAGTGAGGACCTACCCTATATGGATGATTGAGAATTCCAAGTCTTCCTCTAAGATATCTCAAAGACCTTCAACGACCGGAACCTAAAATGTTGTGGAAAATGGGAGAAAAATGGGTTATTACACCACATGTACTATGTATGAGACAATATGCACACATATAATGAAATCATGCTAAAAAGGAACATTTATTAAAAAATTATGCTATTTTACATTTAGAAACCCTTATGCACAGTGAAGAAGATCATATTGATCAATAATACATAATCATTAAGTCTAAAGCATGGACATTACAAGACCAACAATACTATGTCTAGTCAAGCAAACATGCATATCACATAATTGAACACTTAGTCAAGACCACTCTATCATCATGTTATAGAAGCAACAAGCATAGATAAGAGTTTATCACAACATAATCAAAGCAATACAATTACCCATAAACCCTTATTAAATCAACAAGTGCAATGAACAAGCAAAGACCCATAACCTTACTCAATAAATTAACCTAACAAAAATCATGACCAACATCCAACTTCTCATAGCATATCATTAACGATACATATCATCAAATTTTACCAATGAAGATCAACACATATTCATAAGTGAAACCAATCATCATATAGTATCAACAATATGCAAGATCATAATATACATATCATGTACCATTATAAGCATATGCATATATAAGAACGACATTCTAAAGCTTCGTTCAAAGAAAAATAGTGCAAGGCATACGTAGAGTACCATACCCCTACCTAAGCTAAGTCAAACTTCGTATGTCAGCTTAGTTGGTTTGTAATTTATTACTTCATTTTAGTTTTGGGAAAACTTGCCTTAACCTACATAGACCACAAGAGCTAAATGTGAAATCCGGTGTTGTAAAACATAACACCGATGGAAGGTGGTCTACCGGCCAAAGTAAAATAAAACATAAACAAAGTTTTTTAGGTGGATCCACTAGCAAGTCTTCGTATGGGGGCAACATAGTTCAAGAACTAATAAATTGCTATGAAGTCTCTACATGCCAATTGGCAATTTGATTCTTGTCTCATGGAACCCATAGATGATTATACCTCATTGGGGAGTCAACACCTCATGTGGAACTATAGCGTAAATCTTATTTTATGAAAAGTCAACGCCTCCCATTGTCAAGTTCACTCGGTGCTAAGCTAAGTCCCTTTTGAAATGTCTTTAATGTCTTTATTATTCATCACTGCTTAATGTAGGTAATAGGGTCTATCCCTTGTACAATAATCATCATAAGAACTCAATAATATTTGCATGAGTATAATTTTTTCATTACAATTTATATAAGTGAGGTTAGCAAATTTACATAATCACATCCTGATAGGGCACATTGGTAAATATCACCATCCTTATATCATTTACATCTTATCCAACACCTCACAAACCATAGTCAATGCATTTCAATTCAACATCATACCAACCCATTAAATCCTAATACGAGATATTATTCAATGAAATATAATCACTTAATCACAATTTTTACCACAATTTAAGTAAAACACAGGGATCACAAGACTTATCAAGTCTCCTTCATGATCCGTAATCAAGGTTTTATCATCAACCCTTAACTCACTCAATACGGGTGTAATATCATCATAAAAAGCTACCCATTATGATACCAAAACAAATTGAACCCCTACATCATAATCCAGCACTAGTTCATAGCTTAAGACACGAGACTTATATACATTAAAATTGATCCTAAAAGTGTCTATAACTTTTGACACTCATGTTAGGATCTAGATCACGTCTTAGACTTTCAAAGTGTTATATTATCCCCCCTCCCTTAGGAACATTCGTTCCCGAATGACACTAAAGTCATTCAACATGAAGAAATAGACTCAAGATTGGCATCCCAACCAATAAACTATAAATACAACATGGTTTACACAAGGATGTTCAAAAACATCAATTACCACACATAAGGATAAAAATTACATTATAAGGAAATTCCTTCTAAGAACAACATGAGTTCCACATACCACATATGAGTCAATTATACCAAAACTTAACTTACCAACATGCTCAATATCATTTCATAAAGACTCATCATATCAAAATGCACAACATAACTCAAAACAAGAAGAATTGAAAATTTTAAGGTCAATATGTAGAATTTCAGTGTAACTTCACTATAATGACACCAATAAATGCACATTATATATAAAATAGATGGCCTCGGCCTACCATATCGCACCCTCAACAAGGTGATTTTTCCATACTACTTTTACGGAAGACACCTCTTTGTTCCTCGACCTCTCTACTTATCCATCAGATTTGAACCGGAACCTCTTCATAGGAGAGGTTATCCTTCACGCCAACACCCTCAATAGGAATAATAGACTCGGGATCACCGATACACTTCTTATGCATAGAAACATGGAAAACCGAATGAACCGAAGCAAATTCACCACGGAATATTAACTCATATGATACCTTACCAAATCTTTGAAATATTTCATAGGGACCCATATAACGAGGAGGCAACTTCCCTTTCTTGCCAAATCTAACCACCCATTTCATAGCCGAAATTTTCAAGTACACCTTATCACCTTTTTTAAATAGTAAATCCCTTCTCCTATTTTAACATATGGGAAAACCCCCTAGACGTAACCTGCATCGTCGTCCTCTTTGACGACTAAGACTAGCCTCTTTACTTACAACATTACATTCATAGGTCAAATTTAGAGGAAAATTTAAAACTTTTCATTAATTCTACTCAGACGTGCATAAACCTCTACATACACATCGTATATATATATCGAGTATACATAGACATAACCTAGGATTGGGCCCAAAATCTCTCGTTCTATCTCTCTCTTATATCTATTATTATCTACTTATTCGTCGTTAGCTTTAAAGTTGGAAATCTCTAATCCCCGAGGAAATATTATATCATTTTAGTTAAGTAAAGTCGATTAAGTAAATAAACTTAGAAGTATTTTTTTGCAAAAAAAAATAGAATAAATCTCTTAGATAATATGTTAATATTCTTTTTTTAAACAACTCTATGACATATTTTTATTAACTCTGAGAATTATTTTTTTTGCGATTTTAAGTTTAGCCAAAGATAATTAGTTGTCAGATAACCGCACGTTAACGGATATTTTAGGTGCTTAACACCTTCCTAAAATATAGATATGAATCCTCGAACACTTTAAAATTTTTCACTAGACTTTACTGTTAACTCTTTTTGAAACAATGGTTTTCTTAATTTTCTCAACATTAAGTGGCGACTCTAAAACGTCGAAAGAATTACAAATATACTTTTCCGATAAAACACTCATCATATACCTAATGAGATAAATATATGATTATTCAAGGGGTAGTTTCTTATGTCTTATATTAAGATTGATGATTAAGAATGACTTAATGGAATTTCAAAAATATATTTAAGCTTAGCACCGAGCAAACTAGATATGAGAAGTGTCCCTTCCCAATGTGGGAAGGTAGGTTCATAATGGTTCTCATGATATGGAGACTAAAATTCAATTATGCGTAAAGACGGTTTCTAGTATATCTCATATCCTTAACTATGTTGCCTCAGTAGGAGTACTAGCTAATGGATCCACCAAAAATGCTATGTTCATGTTTTGGTTCTACCTTGGAAGTAGAGAACCTTCTTTCGGTGTAGGATCTCATGACACCGAATTCCATGTTTAGCTCACACGATCTATTATCGGTTAAGGCGATTGTTCCCAAAATCAAAATGAATGAATAAAGTAATGAAGATGAACACTAATTAGGGTGAAATAAGGGGTTCTACTTAGTGTAGGTAGGGGTATGGTATTCTATCTATAATTTGCACAAGTTGGCCTTGAGGAGAGTCCTAGGATGTTGTTCTTATGTTATTATGCATTGATGATGTAATTAAATGTATATATATTTATTCTATATGATGTTAGCTTCACATGATGAACATTATATTGGCCTTAATTTATATACCTGATAATTACTACACATTATGGTATTTATATTAAGCAAGCAAGGTATTACTTATGGTTCCTTTTTTGTTGAGTTGATTATATGGGGTTATGGGGCTTCAAATGTGAATTTCACTTGTAGGCATGATATGGGATTGTTTGTCAAGGTCTTTAATGTTGATGATAAGAACTAATGAACATGAAACATTAAGATGACTTTATGATGATGTTGTCCTTGTTTATGAACATGTCTTATGTTGTTTAGATCCTTGACTTCTATATCCTTTAGTGTATGTGCATGAATGCTTTCAAAATTACATAGCATGTTTCTAAATAAATTGTCCATTTTGGCATGATTTCAAAGGTTTTGTTCGAATATGTTTCCATACTTCGTATAGGTTCTATGGCATTTCGTGCGAGATTGTCCAAAAAATAAGCAAGGAAATGGTCATGGAGGCAATAGATCGTAGTGTTCTTAAGTTGCTCTACCAGACATAGTTGCACCTAGAGGAGTTACTTTTGATACTGGAAGAGGACTAAACCACCTCTACGCGATCACAAGTCGCCAAGAGAAAAAAGATTCATCAAATGTTGTCACTGGTATGATTTGAGTCTTTAACTTTATTGTTTATGCCTTGCTAGATCAAGGAGCGAGCCTATCTCTTTCAACTAAATATAGTTGTTATGAACTTTGATGTTATTCCAAAGCAACTTAGTGAACCGTTCAATGTTTCCACACTTGCTGGTGAGTCCATTCTAGCAAAAAAAGTCTATTGTGATTGTCCTGCTTTCGTCAATCACAAGAGTGATTTGGCTGATTTAATTGAGTTAGACATGGTAGCTTTTGATGCCATTCTTTGTATGGATTGGCTTCATGCCTTTTATTCCTCAATTGATTGTTTAACTAAAGTAGTCAAGTTTCAGTTTCCAAATGAGACAGTCTTAGAGTAGAAAAGTAGTTCAGGTGTGCGTAAGGGTAGTTTCATTTCGTACCTTAAGGCAAGGAAGTTAGTTTTTAAGGGTGTGACTATCACTTAGTCTGAGTTAATGACTCAAGTGTTGAGGTACCTCTTATTCAATCAGTTCCAATAGTAAAAGAGTTTCGAGAAGTTTCTCTAGATCATTTTCCTGGAGTCCCTTAGAAATATAGACTCCAGTATATATAATCTACCAGATACTCGTCCGATATCTATTCCTCCAGATAGAATGGCACCAGCAGAGTTGAATGAGTTAAATGAGCAGTTGAAGGATCTATTAGATAAAGGCTTTATTAAACCAAATGTCTCACCTTAGGGCATTCCATCTTATTTGTGAGGAAGAAGGATGGTTCCCTTATGATGTATATAAACTATCGTCAGTTGCACAATGTTACCATAAAGAACAAGTATCCTCTTCCAATGATTGTTGATCCTTTTGATCAGCTTCAGGGTGCTTCCAATTTCTCAAATATTTTAATCACATCAGGTAACATTAATTAATACTAAGGGAATGTAATATTCCAAAGACACTTTAAAGAATGTTATATGGTCATTATGAGATTTTGGTCATGACTTTTGGTTTAACTAATGCACCGCCAGCGTTCATGGACCTTATGAATAGAGTCTTCAAACCTTTTATAGATATGTTTGTTATCATCTTCGTTGATGACATACTAATGTATTCAAGGAATGAAGATGATTATGCTAGTATCTCACAATAGTTCTTCAGACTTTCAAAACTAAAGAGTTGTATGCCAAGTTCTCAAAATGTGATTTTTTGCTTCAGTTTGTGGCGTTCTTGGGCTACATAGTTTCTAGTGATTGAATTAAAGTTGAAACTCAAAAAATTAAAGTAGTGCAGAATTGGCCTAGACCTACCTTTCTAACTAATATTAGGAGTATTTTAGGTTTGGCTAGATATTATAGAAGTTGTGTAAATGATTTTTCATCCATTTCATCCCCTTTGACGATGTTGACTTAGAATACAATGATGTTTCAATTGTCTGAACCTTGTGATGAAATCTTTCAAGATTTGAAGAATAGGTTGACTACTGCCCCATGTTTTACTTTAGCGGAAGGTAATTAAGGGTTTTTAGTGTACTGTGATATGAAGTTGTCTTGGGTTGTTCCTCCTGATATTTGAAAGTTCATGAGAAGAACTACCCAATTCATGATTTAGAATTGGTTATTGTAGTATTCACTTTGAAGATATGGGTTCATATTGATATATTCACTAATCATAAGATCCTTCAGTATGTGTTCACTCACAAAGAGCTTAATTTCAGACAAAGGAGATGGTTAGAATTAGTCAAAGATTATGACATGAGTATTCTTTACCACTCATGTAAGGCTAATGTTCTTGCCGATGCCTTGAGAATATTGCCTATGGCTAGCACTGCTCATGTTGAGGTGGAAAAAGTGAGTTAGAAAAAGATGTGCATAGGCTTACACACATAGGAGTATTACTTATGGAAGGAGGAACAATGGTGAAGATTGCGGTTGAATCATCACTACTATAAGAAGTCAAAAAAAATCAAGACCATGATACCATTTTTCTTGAGTTGAAGACAAATGTTCAAAAGAAAAATGTATTAGCTTTTGAAAAAGGGTAGATGGTGTATTGATATATCAAGGTAGATTGTGTGTATATATGGTGGATGGGGACTCTAAGAGAGGATCCAAGCTAATAGCTTAAGATATTCCATTCATCAGGGTTCCACAAAGATGTATCGTGATTTCATAGAACTGTACTGGTGGAATAGCATAATGAAGGGCAATGCAGAATTTGTTGCTAAGTATCAAAATTACCAGCAGGTGAAAGTTGAGAACCAAAGGCCCGGTGGCTTGGCGTAGAATAATAGAACTTTCCGGTTTACCAAGGTCAAACATGCAACATGACTTTATTTGGGTGATTCTAACATAATCACAAAATCATCTCATATTATACGGGTAAAGACTACCCATTTAGCATAAGATTATGCAACGTTATATATTAAGGAGGTGGTAAAACTTCATGGAGTTCCACTGTCCATTATTTCGGACAAAGTTGCACAATTTACTACACTGTTCTGGAGATATTTTCACAAAGGCTTGGGTTCGAAGGTGAACTTAAGTACTATATTTCATTTGCAAACTGATAGGAAAGCAGAGTGCATTTTTCAAACATTAGACTATAGGTTGACGTATTAACTATTCGATTTCAAAGGGAACTCATAGGATCACCTAACTCTCATTGAGTTTTCTTATAACAACATTTATGACTCTAGCGTCCAAATGGATCCTTATGAAGCTCTTTATGGGAGAATATGCAGATCTCCTATCGGATGGTTTGAAGTTGGTGAAGTAGGGTTGATATGACCAAATTTAAAATTCACCAAACTATGGAGAAGGTGTAAGTGATTCAAGAAAGGTTGAAAAAGGCATAGGGTCATTAAAAATCCTACGTTAATGTATGGAGAAGGGAGTCAGAGTTAAAAGTATATGATTGGGTATATTTTAAAGTTTCACCCATGAAGGGTGCTATGAGGTTTGGTAACAAGGGTAAGCGTAGTCCCCAGTATATTGGACCTTATTGCATGGCCAAGAGGACGAGTAATGTAGCTTATTAGTTTGAGATACCACAGGATTTAGCAGCGCTTCATCTGATGTGACATATCTTCATGTTGAAGAAGTGCATGGGGCATCCCTGATTGATCATTCCAACTGAAAATATTTAGATCAAGGATATCTTGTCTTATAAGGAGATTATTGTTAAGATTCTAGATCGCCAAGTTCGCAATTTGAGAACAAAAGAGGTAGAAATAGTCAAGGTTCTTCGGAAGAGCTAATTTGTTGAAGAAGCCACCTGGGAAGCTGAAGAGGACAAGAATATGAGATATACACATCTCTTTGAATCCAGATAAAATGTAAACCAAGGTACTAATTTTCCTCTTAGTACTAACTAAATTATGAGTTAGCATGTTCTTTGTTGGCAATTGTTTTTGGGATGTTTGAACTCTATGCTGACACCCTTTGTTAAGTTAGAGTAAATCTCAGTCGGGGATGAATTTTCCAAAGGGGTAGATACTGTAACATCTCGCAGCTACAAAGAACTAGAGGGAAGTTTAAAATCTGAAATAGTTATTTTTGGATAATGTTTGTGTAAATCTAATAATTATAAGTTAAAAAATTGCGTTTTGGTTAACTTCAATCATCCATAACTCCTATATCAAGATGATTTACGTGTAGTCCTAGATATTGTTGGAAAATTCTTGGATTGATCGTTCCAACGCCGTCAAGTTTTCCCAATTCCGAGTTTTTATGAGTGAGTTATGTCTTTTGGAAGTTGGGCTTTTGTATTGAGGAAATGTTCAATCCATAATTATCAGGGGTATTTTAGTCTTTTCATTTCCCTATTATTTTGATCCACTTTTAGGAGTTTAATATGATTCAAATAAGATTTTAGTTAGTTTTTGTCATGCACCGAGCTACCCCGAGACGTGGACAAAAGACCTAGGACCACAAGTGATCCCAAGCTAACCATGTTGGCATGATCATGAGCATATTAAAAACAATAAAATAATGCGGAAGCTGAATCATAAACAAAATTAAAGGATGTAGAATACACATATACGATATCTGAGATAAATAAAATATTAATGAGTTTAATACAAAGAAGATATTAACTCAATACTAAGTTTAATCTAACCATGTCTAATACTAGCCTCTAACTAACAAGAAATGTTGGGACAGGACCCAACTAAGTCTAGAAAAAATTAAAAGTAAAGGACTAGAAATACGAAAAGAAAATCATGATTATTTTCCTCGGAGAATAAGGACTCACCACTAATTTTACTGAACTCGAGATTAGAAATCGATCTAAGTGTGATCTGGATGCTGAGAACCTAAGCCTAGATCACAAGAATATGTAGCGCATGTACAAAGTTTAAATAATACATAACTCATGTACAAAGTTTAAATAATACATAACTAAGCAAAAACAAAAGCAAGTATAACATTTTGAGCATGATATACTGAATGTTGACCTAACTAGAAGCAATAACCAAATTTATAACATCATGAGGTTGAAAATTCACTGAACTATAAATATGGTCAGTACAATAAAGTCTGACTAAATTATGAGTGCTAGTAATAACTAAGAATGAAACCACATGATCTAAATGTGGAGTCCAATGTATAAGACACATTGAGAGGACCCAATATACTCTGCCAAAGCTATAGAGGCATCTTGGCTTAATCACTAAACTAGTTACCACATAGGAGACTTACATCCGACGTGGCTAATATTTTAGGACTATTCGAGTACTTTGAACCCTAGTCCAACTCTATATTATGCTATTCCTAATTATTTTAGTTGTTAACACATAATGACAGAGTTTCTGTAATACTTCATAATTAAAGACTGGATGTGAAATATGAGAATGCAACAATTAATCTTGCAATGATGCATTAATGATTGAGGCATGTATAACTGAATAATAGATACGTCTGACCTAGCATGTGCTATTCAAGAAAAAAAGAAATACAAAGCTAGGTTCTGTAATTCATGTGATAACTAAGTAATAACATTATAATTTGATTTGAAATATAAACACAAGTAATTCATGATTAGCTGTTGTAATTCTACTAACCTTAGTCTATTCATAATAAGGGAATCAAAAAGGTAACTGAATTATAGGGACCTAATTTGTGAATGGAACGCCTAGTGAAATCCCACCTTCCTAGTGATGAATTATAGGGAGAAATCTTTCGATTTCGCAACTAGATCTTATGGACCTTTTGGTGTTCTTGACCTTTTTCTCCTCTCTTGCTTCTAATTTTTTATGTTGTAATTAATGATTTGACTTAGGTAAGTTCTAGTTATTTTTCTTAGGATTAAACTGACTTAAACCTCATGATTAGTGTCCAAATGATGTATCTTAGGGGTCCAATCAAATAGGAAAAGACCAAAAGACCCCTGAGTTAACTAATATCGGAATAACAATCATATTTGACCTACGGGCCGTATTTTAACCTACGGGTTGTAGGTGATCCTATGGTCTGTAGCTCCGGGTTATAAGTTAAGTCTTCTTGACAGGGCTTTACTAAAATGAGCATAACATTTTACTCAAGGTCAAATTTTAGCAAAGTCATTGGTATTAGAATGAGGATTCAACTATCTATCATATCATAGGTCATGGGACATCTATTTTATTGTGATAAGATTTATGACCATTTGAAGTTGACCTAATCAGAAATTTTCCCTAATTTAGTACTAACCTTCACATACGGTCAGTAGGTCCATATACGGACCGTATTGGTCGATCGTGGTTTGTGCCTGAGGTTTGGTTAAAGGAGGACTTGATCTACAGACACAGACCACAATTGTGGTCTACTCTACGGGGTGTATATTTGTTCCATAGGTCGAGACTTATGCGATTATCTATGTTGGGTTTGGGGAGGGGTTGCTGTGGTGAAATACGAACCTACAGCACGGGCCATATATCAGTCTACAGTCTATGGATGGAGATTGCAAGGTGCACCTACATTTTATGAAAAGTTGAATGTTATCGATTTTTGGATACGAAATCTTACATTATCTCCCCCTTGGGAACATTCATCCTCGAATGAAGTCTAAACTAGTTGAGTATGGAGGGAAGAAGTTGCAACCCTACCTTTAGACACTGAGAACTCAACTTCTAACTTAACTGAGTTCCAAGAATATGAAAATACACTGAAAATGCTAGTACAAATTTAGGGAACATGATTATAAGATTGACTTCATGCATGAACAATTGATGAACTTAAGAGGAACTATTACCTCGAGTTGGAGTGGAATATGAATAAAAGAGGTGAGCATAATTCGCTTTCATGGCTTCTTCTACTTCCCAGGTGGCTCCCTCTGTGGACGGAATCCTCCACAAAACCTTGACTGAATTGACTTCTTTGTCTCTCAACCTTCTAACATGACGATCAAGAATATAAAATGGTACATCCTCATAAGAAAGTCTATCTTTCACAGCGCTACTCTCTAATGGCACTACGGATGTTTGATCACCCACACACTTATTTAATAGTGTGAAGTTAAAGACTGGATGCATTGCTGGCAACTCCAACTCATATGCCACCTTGTCAACCCTATATAAGAAATTTTAGGTCATACATATATAAGAATGATCCTACCTTGTAACTAAATCTCATCAAATCCTTCATAGGTGACACTTTTAAGAAAACCCAAATTATCAACTTGGAACTCTATTTCCCATCTCCTTAAATCAGCATAAGATTTATGCTAACTCTAGGTTGTGTTAAGTCTATCTCTAATGAGTTGTAATTTCTCCATAGCATAATCTACTGAGTCTGATCCTATCAAAGTTTTTTCAACCTACTTCAAATCAACCAATAAGTGATCTAGAGCTACGCCTATACACTTCCTCATAAGGGGCCATTTGAATGCAGGAATAGTAGCTAATATTGTAGGCAAACACAATAAGAGGAATGTGCTCATCTCAGCTACCCTTGAAATTAATCACACAAGCTCTAAACTTATACTCTAGGGTCTGAATAGTACGCTTTGCATGTCCATCCGTCTATGGATGAAATGTTGTGCAAAGATTAACCCGAGTACCAACATCTTTTCTGAAATGACTTTTAGAAATGAGCAACCTCTCTCTGAGAAAATAAACAAAGGAACTCTATCCAACCTACCTATCTCATTAATGTAAAACTTGGCATAGTCCTCTGCATTATATGTAGTATTGAATGCCAAATGGAGTACGAGGTAACCCTATAATAAAATCCATATTAATCACTATCCATTTCCAAATAGGAATGTCGATCGTTTAAGTCATACCCCCTGGTTTCTGATATTCTTCCTTCACTTGCTAGCAATTAGGGCACTTACTCAAAAATTCTTCTATATCCCTCATCATGCCATTCCACCAAAAGAACTCCAGCAGATCGCAGGACATCTTAGTGTGCATGAATATGTTGTCTCAACTCACCACATCAAGAACAAATAATCTACCCTTGTAGTGAAGTACACTATCCACCCCTTGGGAGAAAACCTCCACTATTTGATTATGGATTGCACCCTGAACTTCACGCAAGATTGGATCATTGTCTTTCTTTTCCTTAACCTCCACTACCAGTGAAGATTCTTCCCCGTTCTGAACCATAACACTAGTGTCTGATATGCTTAAGAGGCAAACTTGCAAGCGACCAAGCCTGTTAACATCATTCAGTAGTTCGTTTCTTTCTTCCTCAACATGGGCTACACTACCCACAGATAATCTACTAAGAGAATCTTCTACTACTTATTCCTTACCAGGATTGTAATGCACTTCAACTCTTTATGGGTGAGCACATATTGAAGGAGTTTATGGTCAGTGAACACATCTACATTTATACCATACAAGTATTTTCTCCATATCTTGAGCGCAAACACCTCTATTGCAAGCTCGAGTTCATGAGTTGGATAATTTTTCTCATGCACCTTAAGTTGTCTAGAAGTATAAGTTATAATCTTATCTCGCTACATCAACAAACTACCAAGCCCAACTCTAGATGCATCGCAATAGATCACATAACCATCTGAACCCTCTGGTAGAGTCAAGACAGGAGATGTAGTCAATCTAGTTTTCAATTCTGCAAATATTTTCCCACAATCATATGATCATCGAACTTGACAATCTTCTGAGTCAATCTAGTCAATGGTGAGGCTATACATGGAAATCCTTTCATGAACCTTCTATAGTAACCTTCTAGACCCAAGAAACATCTAATATTCACAGAAGAGGTAGGTCTAGGCCATTGTTTCACTGCTTTTATCTTTTGGGAATCTACACAAATTCTTTCACTAAACACAATATGATCAAGAAAAGAAATTGATGTAATCAAACTTTGCACTTATTAAGTTTTGCAAATAACTGACAATCTTTGAGAGTTCGCAAAACAATTCTCAAATGACTCATATGTTCTTCCTTATTCCTACAGTAAATAAGGATATCATAAAAAAAAAACAACTCCAAACACAGCTTAAACACTCTGTTCATCAGATTCATGAAAGTTTCAGGTGCATTGGTTAGTCCAAATTACATGATTACAAATTCATAATTACCATAGCGAGTTCTGAAGACAATTTTTTGAATGTCACTATCTCTTACTCTAAGCTGACAATAACCGGATCGACAACTATCTTGGAGAAATGGCCAACACCCTAAAGTTTGTCGAACAAGTCATTAATCCCAGGGATGGGATACTTATTCTTTATTTTAACTTTGCTTACCTGTTTATAGTCAATGCACATTCTCAAAAGTCATCTTTCTTCTTTACAAACAACATTAGTGCACCCCATGGTGAAATAATAGGTGTGATATATCCCTTATCTAGAAGGTCTTTCATTTGTTCTCTTAGTTCCTTAAGCTCTGTTGGATCCATTCTATAAAATAGGTTGGGTATTTAGAAGGAGATCAATTCCAATGCTGATTTCCCTTTATGGAGGAACTTAGAGAATATCTTTTGTAAATTCATTGACTGCAAGAACTAACTGAAGAGTTGGAAATTCCGAGCTAGAATCCTTAAACCGAACTAGACGATAAAGATAACCTTTAGAGATTATCGTTTTGGCCTTATGGTAATAAATGAATAGTCCCATAGGCGGTTAACTACTACCCTTTCATTCTAAGATTGATTCATTTGGAAAATGAAAACGAACAATCCTAGTTCAACACTCAACTGGGTCATAACGTCATTGAATGGAGTAGAGACTGTTAAAGGTTGTGAGAGAGTTTATGGAATAATATTAAACTTTAATGATAGAGAAAGAGTTATGAAGGAGAGAGTAGCCCTGGGATCAAACAATTCACAGACATCAAGGTCAAAATCTCCAAACATACCAGTGACTACATGAGGAGAACTTTCCTGATCCTGGTAAGCTTGAATAGCATAAAACATATTCTGGCGCTTACTTCCGCCTGTAGTTGATGAGTTACCCCATTGGAATCGGGCAACATGTTGTAGAATGAGCTCTACCATTACTACCTCCTTGAACCAGTCTAGAGGGAAACCTATGACCCGTCTTACTGTATCCAAAGAATCCTTCCATCCCTGCAAAGCACTCGCCCATGTAGTTCTTACCATAATTATGGCTAAGACTTAGAATATGGTTCCCTACCCTTCTAATTATATATGTTCTAGGAGGACGGAAAACTAGACGATGGAGGGGTTGGGAGAGAAAATTTCTGCCAAAATTATGAGTGATTCCCACTATTCGAGTCATAGTTTCTGGTTCCAGCATTCTTGTTATCTTTATTATGTTCTCTAATCTTATCAGCGTAAACCTGCTAAGCATGGGTCATGAGCCTAGAGATGTTCATATATCCCAATAACATAGCCTTTCTGCATTCTATTTTCCCCAAGTCTGACACCCCAAACAAGAACTTGTTCATCTGATCCCAGGAGTCATCACTATGTGAGGAGAACACCCATAGAGTTGTTTAAACTTGAATACATACTCTTGGACATTCATGTTACCGTGCCTTAAGTTCATGAATTCTTGGCTTCTTGATTCTCTTAACGCTATCTGGAAAACCTGTCAAGAAAGGTCTCACTCTATCATTCCCAAGTATTAGGGGTTGTATCTATACCCATATTTTTCTTCCACTGAGTGTACCCGGTATGAGCCACATCTTTCAGCTGGTATGATGTCATCTCAACCGGATCATTCCCAATGACCTGCATCACCTTAAAGATATTCTTTATCTCATCAAAAACATTCTAGGGATTCTCACTAATTTGTGATCGTAAGATCTCAGGTGGATTCATCCTAAAAAAGATGGATCTTAGTTATTGTTGATCAACCATTAGCATTCAGATGATCTTGAACCCGTTGATTGAAAAGGTTAGCGACACTATGAGCCAATATTTTAATGGCATTCCTGAATTCAAAATTTGATACTTATTGATCTGGGAAAGGAGGAGCAGCGATAGCATTCCTAGCATTCGCATTACTAGCATTGGCATTCCTAGCGTTATCTGTCCTATGAGACATGATCACACTGAAACATAGAACGTAAAGTTAGAATGGATTTAGAGCAAACCTTAGGCACCATAAGAGTAACAAAAAAAGGAAAAGTTTCCTAAAACACTATTCAGCCTCACAGTCATTAGATGTAGTGCGCTTCATACCCATAAAAAGGACTCTACTTAGTCAGGATTTTTTTACATCCTAGGACATTTAAACCTAGTTCTCTAATGCAATGTTTGTCACACCTTGGTCTACCCCTGAGAAGCAAACATGGGACCTAGTTCCAAGTGTGATCCCAAGTTAACTCTGAAGGCATGATCATGAGCATACTAAAGATAATAAACTGATGCAAAAACTGAATCATAAAGAAGCTTAAAGGATGGGGAATACCCATATACAAAAATTGATATAAATTAAATACTGATGAGTTTAATACAAACAAGAAATTAACTCAATACTAAGACGAATCTAACTATGTCTTAAAAAAGCCTCTAATTGACTAAAAATGTTGGGGAAGGCCCCAGCTATGCCTAGCAAAACTGAAACTAAAGGAAAAAAATATGGAAAGAAACTCATGACTATTTTCCTCGAACAATGAGGTCTCACCACTGATTTTACTAAACATGAGATCAGGAATCGATCTAAGAGTGAACAGAATACTAAGAACCCAAACCTACACGATGAGAAGATGTATCACACATATGCATCAATACTTAAAAGCTACAAAGCATGAAACATAGAATAAAGCTGAAATAATATATAAATGAACAAGAACAAAAGCCAGTATAATATTTTTAGCATGATATAGTGAATGCTAACCTTATTGGATGCAATGACCAAATTTATAACATGCTTAGACTGAAAACTAATTCAATTACAAATATGTTTAATGCAATAGAGTCTGACTGAACAGTCAAAGCTACTATGACAAACAATAAAACCACATGAGCTATATGTCGAGTCCGATGTATATGCCCCATCGACAAGAGGACCCAATATACCTGCCAAAGGTATAGAGGCATGTAGGAGTGATCATAAACTAGTTCATGTGGAGGATACTTACAACCTACGTGGCTAGTAGTTCTAGGACTATCAGGGTACACTGAACCCTAGTCTAGCTAGGTATTATGCTACTCCTAAATAATTAAGTGGTTAACACATTATGATTGAGTTTCTGAAATACTACATATCTCAAAACTAAATATCAAATTGAAAATGAAAAAATTAGTATGGCAATGATGCATTAATGACTGAAGCATGTATAACTGAATAACTGATTTGTCTGACCTAGCATGTGTAACTTAAGAACAAAAGAAATACAAAGGTAGGGTTGAGAAATTCATGTGATAAAATGAGTAGTAACATTATAATCTCATTTGGAATATAAACACAAGTAATTCATTATCATATGTTGTAATTTTTGAAACCCTAAGTCTATTCATAATAAAGGAATCAAGAAACGGACTGAATTCTAGGGACCTACTGGGGGCACAGAACCCACTAGTGAAATTAAACATACGTGGTGAAAAATTTCACAGATAAATCTTTCAATTTCGGGGATGGAAATGATGGAACCTTGTTGTGTTCTTGAACTAGGTTTCTTGACCGTTTTCTTTTTTCTTGCTTCTCATTTTCTATGTTTTGATTTTAATTTGACTTATATAAGTTGTATTTATGTTTGTAGGCTTAAATTAACTAAAACATCATTATTAATTGTCTAAACAATGTGTCTTAGTGGTTCAACAAAAAGACCAAAATACTCCTGAATCAACCATAGTAAGAATAACAAACAGATTCGACCTACATGATGTAGTTCAACCTACGCTCCATAAGTTGGGGTCGTAAGTCAAGTCTGCTCGACAGGGCTTTACTAAAACAAGCATAACATTTTACTTGGAAATCGTATTTTAGCAAACTAGGTGGCGTTGCAAAGAAGATTGAATTATCCACCATATTACATGTCATAGGACACATAAATCATTTTGTACTAAGATCTATGACCATTTGAATATGACTCAATCAGCAATTTCCCCCTAACTGACTGCTAATCTTCACCGATAGTCCGTAGATCCATCTATCGGCCATACTAGTCGATCGTGGTTCATTTTAGAGGCTGGGCAAAAAGGGGTCTCTCTCTACGGACAAACATCATGGAACGTTCTATTCTAGGGGGTGTAGGTCTGTGCTGTGGTTCGAGACTCATCCGATTTTTTGAGCTGGGTTTGGGGAGGGGTTGTAGTGGTAAACTACAGACCAACAACATAGGTCGTAAATCAGATTTGTGGATGGCTAGGTTGCACCTGCAATATCTTAGAAGTTTAAATCTGGTCCGTGTTTTAATATTTGGTGTTACAGTTTTAGAATTTAGGATTTCACGCTAGGGCTAAGGAAAAATAGAAGAGAAAACAAGAAGGATAAAAGGGTAAATTCATCAAGATCGATGAAGAAAGTTGGTGTTTTTGACGTAGGTATACTTCTACTAGATATGTGAGGCTTGTATATAAATTTGAATCGTTCTTTCACCTGCCAAGCTATTAATTTCAGTTTGGATTCGTGCTAAAAGAGTTTTAATATTGATGATCATTATATCTTTTCTAGAGTTCATAAATTATTCTTAAATTTGACTGAGTCTGGAAGATTTTGAGTTCGTTACGACACATTGTAGTGTCATTTTGAGTTAAATTTTTACGTACATTTCTTGGTTATTTGTATAAAAAAGTAACTTAAGAAAAAATAACAAAATTGGGTGAATTTGAAAATAAAAAAAATGATTTTTTAACAGGCAAATTCTGAGAGTGGATGTGTGTCGCATGCCTTGTTCCCAATTTTAAAAATTCTGCTCTATGTCGTGGAGCTTACACAAGTTGTTCTTCCTCAAAAGATGTTTCGATATCCAAAATTTAATAATGCCTCAAGGTCGCAGACCCACCTTTAAATATTGATTTTTGGTCTTTTCTTATGTTTAGCTATCTAGACAATTCCTAAACATAATGAGATCCTTCCAATCACAAATTATAATCCTTTCATCCATAATTCAATCCAAGGAACCGTTAAGAATCAAGTCAAGAGAAGTTAAGAATCAATGTTAAGAGAAGTGTAGAGTCAAGTTAAGAAAAATTCTTAATGTTTTCAAAAGTCTTTACAAATGTTATAGCTTTGTTTTAAGGCATTAGTTTGAGTTTAGTAAAGAGTAGAGTTGACAGTTTTTCTTCAAAGAAGTATATGAAAACTATGTATTCCCTAAGAAATTTAAATTGTTTTCACATTTAAATAAAAAACTGAGATTTCCAAAGAGTCTTCAAGAGCCTGTCCAGCCCAAGGTGTAGTCTTAAGGCGAGATAATAGTTTACTCTGAAGCTACCTATTTTTCTTTTTTTATTGCAGCGAGCTACTCCTTCTCCATGTGTTGGCTGATTATTTTTTTTCTCTTTTTGTATATTCCACTATCTTCATGCTTGGACGCCAATGTTCCCTCTCAAAATCAATATTCTCCCATAACCCTCTTTTTTCTTGACCTTGCAAGGAATCCAATTATTCCTCCAAAGTAATTTATTGACAGATCTTAGGTGTTTTTGCAACACCCCTAAAAATGAAATAGGTTAAACTAGACTTTTACATGTGTGTCATGAGTTGGTAAGGTGTAACAATGATGAATTATAGAATTAGAAGTCACTTTGAAGAGTTTGAAAGAGTTTGACGGTAAAACGTCAAAGAACACCTAGACGTATCGAAACCAGTTATTGTGTGTTCTAGTGCACCTTTTCATGTTTTAAGTGTTGTTTGGTGTCTAATTTTTTTTAGTGTGTGAATTTATAGGAAAGGTTCCTAACATCTAAAGTAACCTATTTTGGGTTGAAACATTCGAGCACGACTCCTCAAGGACTACCCTAAGGGTCCTAGAGGAGGACCCAAACTTTGGCAAGAAACTGCCAAAAATAGTCCCAATCAACTAGCACAAACCACCCTCAGTAGCTCCATCGACGCCTGATCGATTGGGTGAATGGCTCCACACTTAGTTCTGGGAGCGTAGCTGCCATTTTGGCAGCCTCTGACCAAAACCATGGACCAGCAGGATGGTCCGTCGGTTGGTCGACGGCCCATAGGTGTGAACATGGATTAACACCTGCCATTTTCTACAGGTGTCTTAGCCAAGGTTGGGTTGGAAAATACACCTAGGGTCCTATTTAATTCATGGACGATATTTTAGTTCTCTTATGTAATATTAAGTTAGTTAAGGCTAATACCTAGACTTAGACCTCATTATTTAGAAACAAAACCCGAAGATCAAAAGAGTTCTCTCTAGACTCCATTTAATATAGGAGCAAGGTTGAAGAGAGGAATTGGATTTCATAATTGATTCTCCATCAATTTAGATGATAGTCTTCAATACAGGTATGGTGTTTTATTCCTGACTATTTTTCATTCAAGGAGCCAAATTCAAATATGTTCAAAAACATAGAAATTCCTATTTTGAAACTCTAGCCATAAGTTCATGTATGAAAAGGTTCAAATCAATGTTAATTACATATTTAATGTTAATTGAATGTTTTAATATCAAAAACTCTATGAACCCATTGATTACATGAATTTCTATTTTTGGCTCTAAAGTGGGTGAATTTATCATGGCTTGATGTTATTAAATTCATGTGTAGATTGTATTGTGCTATTGAACTATGTATAGAATGACAAAATTGTCTATAAACTTCCTTATAATTATGATATTCATAATGTATGTTGTTTGATCATTGATATTGATTGGTTGTTGGCTTAGCATTGTGTACATGGCTATTGGTAAGAGCCTTCGTAAAGTGCATTGATTCAAAAGTCTACGAATGGTGATGATGATCATGGGAAGGTGGTGAGTTTACCGAATCTCTCTATATTCTGTAGAACTTAGCTTGAATTTTATTGATTGGTATGGTCCACTTATGATGGTTGTGTTTATGGGTTATAATTATTATGAACATGAATTTGTCGGTATCGTTATGTGAATTGTGTTATTATGATGTGGTAGCCTTTATAGATGATCAAGGTGATAATGTGTATATGTATGTGTGAGGTTAATGTATGATTTCCTCTAAATTTATATATGTGAATATTATGGACTAGATGAATTTCTATATGTGTTGATAGGGTATCTTGTTAGGTAGACATAGTTGTCCCTGCATGGTACTTGAATGTTATTGAATATGTGATATGATTTTGTTGTAAACTTTGG
>JAKWJD010001285.1:0-5000 GCA_027705065.1 Solanum peruvianum | reverse complement strand
TTTTCATTTGATATCTCTGAACTAATTAAGCCAATTTTTTGAAATTGGACAGATAAAGAGGGAGAATTCAAGATTCTAGAGTCAGTATAGCTATCCGACTCAACTCCAACATAATGACTCTGATATAGCTATCCCTTTTAGGTACTTGAATATTGCCTAATTGTTCGGGTCCATTTATGGTTATTGCTTCTGTGAACATAGTAGATAAATAATCCCAACGTGTTACATAAGGCAAATATTGTATAATTGTTCGGTTTTAAACAATTTTCTCCATCCCTCTATGTAAATAACCCAATATTGGTTCGCAGTCGACAACATCTTCACCATCTAGAGTAACGATGAGTCGAAGAACACCGTGCATTGATGGGTGCTGAGGCCCCATATTGACTATCATGAGGTCTTTTCTTGTAGTTGGTGCAGTCATAAGTTTTTTAACGATTCATTCTTCCATGAATTACTGAAAGTGAAAAGAAGTTCATCAAAATTTAATCGAAACATATAAGTGAAAATGAAATAACTCTTCAAATTAATCAAATATTATATATATATGATGAACGATGTCTAAGGCTAGTATAAGACCTCCGAGAGGTCAAGTACGTCATATGGGGACTCAAGGGTGCCAAAACTTCTTAGGTGTACTTTGGGTCGTTACAAACATTGTATTAGAGCAAAAGGTTATGAAGTAGTTCTTCTAATTCAACATCTCATAAAAGCCACCTCTAGTAGAGTCTTCTTCATTAGTGTGATTTTGACATATCTATGAGTAGGAGGCTGTAGGACGATAGAAGTTTCCCTTTCTTCCTTACTCTTGTATCGTGCCATAGAGTTGAGGTTATTAGTATTTCTTCTTAATCTCTTCTATTGTTTTATAGGATATGAATACAAGAAGGACAGCCTCAATAAAAGTTGATGAGGAAGTAGTAAATGAGGGAGTTTCTCCCTAAGGTGGAGAAGTTCAACAAGATGATCAAGATCATCAAAGTGAACAAATCCATATAGTTGGTCAAGGGAATGAGGTTTCGGTGGTTCCCTTGGACATGACTAATGGGGAGAATAAAGAAGATCTACATACCGTAACACAAGCCATAACGACTCAAGTGAATAGATATATTGGGCCTAGGATGAATGCTCTTAAGAGTACCATAACCTCTAGATTGAGAGACTTTGTGAGGATGAATCCTCCTATCTTTCTTGGTTCTAAGGTGGTAGAGAATCCCCAATAGTTTGTTGATGGTGTGTATAAGGTTTTGAGTTCTATGTAGGTGACTTCTAGAGAAAAGGCGAAGTTAACTTCATACCAATTGAAGGAAGTTTCTCGATTGTGGTACACACAATGGAAATACAATTGGTCGGTTGAGTTCGTACCTATTGAATGGGAAGAGTTTAATGAAGTCTTCTTAGGAAAGTACTTTCCTTGTGAGAATAGGGAGGTGAACGTTGAATATTTTATAAACCTTAGTCAAGGTAATATGAGTGTGAATAGTATCCTTTGAAGTTTACCCTATTGTCTAAGTATGCTACATCCTTGGTGTCTAACACTAGAGATGAGATGAGTAGGTTTGTGATTGGTGTTTTCGGCCTTGTGAAAGAAGAGTGTTGTACGGCCATGCTCCATAATGACATGAACCTATCTACATTATGGTGCATGAACAATCCATTAAACAGTCCAATCTTGGTAGGATTTCAATAAATTTGAAGAAAGGTAGGTCCAATGATCAAAACCAACCTAGCATTAAGAAGAAAGCTCCAAACCAAGGTGGATCTAGTTCTCCTAAGGTCAAGTATGAGAAAGGTGTTGGTTCTCAAGGTGTTAAGCCTTCTTTCTCCACTTATGCGAGAAAACACTTTGGGAAGTTCCTAGCTGGAAGTAATGGGTGCTTTCGTTTTTTTAAAAGATGATCAAAAGGTGAGAGATTGTCCTACTATTGAGTCTAGAAAACGAGAGGCCAAAGTAAGCTCCTCCTAATACCTTGAATATTTGTCACCAAAGATGAATAACTTATATTTCCGCCAAATAAAGCAAATCCAGAAGAGGATACCTGTGAGTTATAGTTTTCTCTCTTAAGTTGTGATAGGTTCCTTCTAAGTGGGGGGTCACGACCCAAATCGGGGACGCGACTGGCACCACATTTACCCTCCGATGTGAGCGAACCAACCCATCTAAACCTTAACATTTCAGATATTTCAACAGAAAATAATACGGAAGACTTAACTCATTAATAAAGAAAAACAACTCAAAACTAATATTAATATTCCCAAAATCTGGAAGTCATCACCACAAGAACATCTATCTCAAATTACTAAACTAAGAATGTCTAAAAGCTAAAAACAAGTAAAAGCTAGTCCATGCCGGAAGTTCAAGGCATCAAGACTTGAAGAAGGAGACCCAGTCCAAGCTAGACGCATTAGCTCACCCTGAATTTCCGATGGAGTGAAGACGGCTTGATCTACTGCTGGTCGAAGTTGACGGAACGTTTGCTGCATAACACAAATAACAAAAGGAAAACATAAAAGTAGGGGGTCAGTACAACCACACGTACTGAGTAGATATCATCAGTTAACTCAAAATAGGGAACAATATATATCAAATAATATTATAAATCAACTATAAACTCAACATGTAACAACAACAAGTATCATAATCGTCATAACACCATCAAGTTCATTCATGAGGGCTCAAGCCTCATTACCATACTCATTTGGGAATTAAGTTCATTATGTTGAATATATTATCATCTGTCGAGATTCATTATCTTTCTTCCTCTTGTGTCGGTACGTGACACTCCGATCCCCTACCACTATGTGTCGGAACGTGAAACTCCGATCCCCTATATGTTCGGAACGTGACACCCGATCCCCTACATGTGTCGGAACGTGACACTCCGATCCCCTATATGTGTCGGAACGTGACACTCCGATCCCTACAGTGTCGGAACGTGACACCCGATCCCCTATATCTACGTGTCGGTTCGTGACACCCGTCCCACTAATACTATGTGTCGGAAGTGACACTCCGATCCACTAATCTATGTGTCGGAACGTGACACTCCGATCCACTAATTCTATGTGTCGGAATGTGACACTCCGATCCACTAATCTCATTATATCCGTTCATCAAGCCTTCTCTAACCAAGGCATCATCAATCCCAATCACTTTAAGTCATCAAGCCTTCCTCTATACCAAGGCATTATCATTAATATCATAGATTAAAGTTTCTTTCAAGATTTGGGATTCAATGGTTTTCATCATGCTTGTATTATCAACATCACATAATCATATTCATACAAGCATACAATAAGCATATAGACAGGTTTACAATATCATCAACACATATTATTCACTATCAAGAGTTCACTACGAATATCGTAATACAAAACCATAACCTACCTACCTACCTCCACCAAGAATTGGAATCAACAAGAAATTTCCCAAGCTTGCTATTCTCCTCTCTCTCGATCGATCTGCTCTCTCTCCCTTTCTGTTCTTTCTCTTTTGTTTTATTCAAACCCTCTTTCCTTTACCCTAATTAATCATGTAATTAAGTGTGAAAAAGGACAATAAAACCCCACTAATTCACTTAAGGTTACCCCTTTGAACCCCTAAGTAATTAGACTTATTAATGTTACCCCTCAATCTTTGTAATTAAGGAAAGAATAATCAAAAACGACCCTTAAAACGTGTGGAGAAATCCCAAACTGCCTGGGATTGTGCAGCCTGTGACGGGCCGTCATGCCTGCGACGGTCCGTCACGATGGCCGTCGTGTCTCCCAGATTTCAGGTGGTCTGCGACGGCCCGTCACCCCTGTGACGGTCCGTCCTGACCCCTCCGTCATGACGGTCAGAAACTCGTTTTCTTGCACTAATTTCTCAAAAGTTGAAGTGTTTTGCAACGGGACTCACGACGGTTCGTCGTGGATGTGACGGCACGTCCTGCAGGTCCGTCACAATTTACAGAGAGTCGATTTTCAGTACCCACCGATTTTTCAAACTCTAAGTGTCATGGAACGGAACACCACGACGGTCCGTCGAGCCTGTGACGGTCCGTCGTTGGGTCCGTGGTTTCACCAGTTTTTCCAGAATTTGTCTGCTGCTCAAAACGACTAAACAGGTCGTTACAGGGGGAGTATGGTGAAAAGTTGGGTTGTGAATTGTCGTCTCTTCTCTTCTATTCAAGCTAGAGAGTGAGGATTTTATAGTAGCATGTTGCATGTGTTTAGGATTGTATTCATTGATCTCCTTGCATGGTGCATCTTCCATGAGGTTATCTTTATATGGTAAAATTAGTTTATATGATTTTGTCTCTAATATTGTCATGCCTTTATAATGAATTGCTTAAATGTTTCATAAGTCAACTAGAGAGCATGTTTTACAGTAAGGTACTTGAAAAAGTTGTGTAATGGTACTTTCATGAGAAGTTGGCATTTTTGCATAGAAATTATCTAATGAGCATGATAATATGTGGGGAAGCAAATTCCTCCTATGTGAAATGAAAAGGTAGAGTCTTATTGGATGATAAGTTGTAGATGTTGTTCCTACTTTCTTGTTGTATTTTGAGTCTCTTGATTATGTGGAGTTGAGGTTCCGCATATATATGTGTATTGAGTAATGTGTGGTATGTTTATGAGCTGCTAGTCTTGAGTTTTTATCTCTTGGAAGTGTCGAAAGTGTTTAAGTGTCATTCGAGGACGAATGTTGTCCAAGTGGGGGAGAATGTAACACCCCTAAAAACGAATCAGGTTAAACTGTGGCATAACATGAGCTTAATGAGTTTTTAAGGTATAAAATGATGAATTATAGAATTAGAAGTCTGTTTGAAGATTTTGAAGTAAAATGTCAAAGAATGTCCAAGACGTTTAGAAACTAGTCATTGTGTGTTCTAGTGTGCCTTACATGTTTTACGTATTGTTTGGTGTCTAAATTCATAGGAAAGGACCTGAAATATAAATTAACCTATTTAGGATTAAAAATTATGGGCAAGACTCCCCAAGGACAACCCTAA
>JAKWJD010001284.1:0-46389 GCA_027705065.1 Solanum peruvianum | reverse complement strand
CTAACCTAGGGGGTTTATTTCTTCCATTATGACCAGACAAATTCCAACTCCACTAACACAAAACTAAATTTCAACATCTTCACAAAATTGGGAACTTCAAGTAAAAATATGGAAATAGGTTTTTCCTTTAAGATCCAAAAGGCTTACTCTTGTTTTCTATTCAAAATGAAAGGTTATCACTATTGATGACCTCAACCTTGAGTGTCATTTGATAAGATTTTATAAAAATAGGAAGATGATGCACGTTGGATTATATTTTTATTTAAGCCCGAGATAGATTTTCCATAAGACTCAACTCTCCATCATTGACATTATATCAAAAATTATCATGCCCTATATCTTTATAATACTCTTCCATGGTAACCATTTCTTGTTGAATATTGTTATTCTTCTTGAGTGTATTTTGTTCATTATATTTACCATACATCTTTCATCTTTTTAACTCATTCAAACATGTAGTAACATTTATATTCACTAAAGCATCTCTTTAAATTTTCTTCCACCATGTAGAAGCAAAACCCTTAAGATGACTTATAGCGTAATTCAATATTCTTGTGTGCTTTTAATGCTTTTCCTCTTGTCATCGCTTACTTGAAGATTTTGTGTGCTGAGATTGGGTGGGATGCGTATCGAGGTAGTCGGGAGAGTTTTGAGCAAGTTTTTCCCTTTTAAGACCTTTTGAAGTAAGAATTGACTTTAATCAACATTTAGAGAATCGAATGTCATATAAGATTTATGACAGCTCCATCAACTCTGAAGGGTCCTGTTATGCCTCGTATTTTTTTATACGTAGTGCGCGTCATGATCTAGTAGACGTAAGTCCGGGGAATGAGATTTTTTTTTAAGTTCCAAGTGATTAAAGAAATACTAGGGAAGGATGTTAATTCCAAATGTGATATTAAGTATGAGTTGGCTAATGTAAGTGCCATTAACTTTAAGTGAGGGATTAATTAGTGGCTGATTAGGATTAATTTAATCCAGTGGGCTCCACCACTTATAATTAGTGGCTGATTAGGATTAATTTAATCCAGTGGGCCCCACCACTCAAGGCAAAAATTAAAGAGGGATCAGATTGGGAGCTGGCCTTAGTGGACACGTGTAGAGGGGGGCTGCCTCCACTTCATATTATAAATGAGGTGGAGAAATCCACTCCATACTAAATAAAGGGCTGCATATCATCTTCTTCACCACTTGGCTTAGGCAGCCATGGAAATGGAAAACCCAACCCTGCAACTCTTGGCCAGCAGCTGCAAATAATTCGGTTAGTAATCTCCTTGCTTAGTGTGTTAATTCTTTAGAATACCTTGTTAATTATCCATTAATATTAAGAACGGGGCATGACCAGTAGCTTAAGAAGTTTGTTTTAGTTATTGAATGTTCTATGTATGAACGGAAACCATAATCGGATTATTAGTGGTGTCGCGTTGGTGCTTGCGCTGTTTTGATTAAAGCAAACTATGGGAAAATTCTATTTTGGCGTTATGTGTATGTTAAATGTGATTATGAGTATATACTCCAAAGGATGAATATGATAAGGTAGATGTGTTGCGAATTATAAAACGAGTTATCGCTCGGTAAGTCGTTGCTTCGCTGCTATGGTTGCCGAGACAGAACTGTTTTGGGGAGGGGGCTGTTTAATATAATTCGTTCGGTTATATTTGTTATTGGTATTGCTGTGGATAATTTGGGTTGTTGTCGGATTGGGACGAAGTAAGGAAAATAGGGGAAGTGCTGCCGGATTTTCGTTAGATTTTTAGCTAGCTTACAAGATAGTAAAGCGCGATGTTTATCTAATTGCGGCACGATTGTTGCTTGTTATAGATTAATATCTTGAGCAATAAATATTGGACGTGCGGCTAGACTATATGGTATGTAACGTTGTCCCTTCTTTCTTTGTTTGGCATGACTTTTAAAAATAAGCGAATAAAAGACAGGTTTTATACTTACCTCTAGAGCGTCTAGGTGACGTATATTCTTGCTTCCACAATTATCCCTCTATATATCGGCAATGTCTAAGGCTATGACGATTTCTCATATATATGGTAGTGCTTCTTAGAGTCATTGAGATTTTACGTTTCCATATCGTATTAAAGGTTCATAATCTTGATAAAACATTAATCTTTGGTAATACTCCTTGCTGGTTCACGTTGATTGTTCTATTGAGTTATAAGAAATGATTTTAATTGCATATGGTTGCTCATAATATTCTGCTCGTGCATAGAGTCATTTATCATTTCACCGAGTCCCAGGCCGGGTAATGTTCGTGCAGAGTTTCTTGCATATGTCACCGAGTCCCTCACTAGAGGACCGGGTATGTATATTATATATATGATTGGTGATGAGGATGGTTATGATGATGAGGATGACGGATATGATGTGATAATTATTTTGTCGAGCCCCTTACTAGGGAAGCTGGGCACCTTATATGTTAATGATATGCATGATTTTCACTTGAAAGGGTATATGTGTAGCGATATTTGTTTCGACTTGCCATATTGGTATCCTGTCATCTTAACCTTATGCTTTACATATTCAGTACATTGTCCGTACTGACCCCCCTTTCCTCAGGGGCTGCATTTCATGCCCGCAGGTGTAGACGCACAGTTCGGTGATCCTCCCGCCTAGGATATCTACTCTGCTGATTGGGAGAGCTCCACTGTTCCGGAGCCCAGTCGTTTTGGTACATAACTTTTGTGTAGTCTTTTGCTCGTCTATGGTTATGGTGGGGCCCTGTCCCATTGAGTTTCACTACGGTACTCTTAGAGGTCTGTGGACATTATATGGGTTGTATATATATGTTTCTGGTAATGGTATGGAAATGGTTTATTTGGGATGTCCGCTTGTACAGGGGCAGCCTTGTCGGCTGCGTACATCATTGTGTATTGTGTAGTGGCAGCCTTGTCGGCTGACGTATGTTATTATGCTTTGGATAGTGGCGGCCTTGTCGGCTCGCGTATGTTGTTACGTTTGAATGGTTATGACTCCTTATGAGACAGGTCCTCTATATATATGACGTTGGAGTTGGCTTGATTTGATTAAATTCCATATTGTCTAAGTTTCAGTTGGTTATACTTAGCAGGTTTGTATGTGGGTGTCCAAAACGGGCACTAGTCACGGCCCATCGGGTTGGGACGTGACAAAGAGTTGTATCAGAGCGGTTCTTCCTCGGAAGTGTCTATAGACCGTGCTTAGTAGAGTCTTGTTTATCGGTGTGTTGTGCATCACATCTATAAAAAGGAAGCTACAGGACATTTAGGATGTCATGCTTTCTTCTTATTTTAGATCGTGCGATAGAGCTATATTAGCAGGATAATCCCTCTCTAACGAATCCGTGTGTTTTCAGCTATGCCTCCAAAGAAAGCGACAGCCGCCCAGAAGGGCAAATCGGTAGCAGAAGGTACTAGTCAGACCCGGAGAGTTACTAGGGCCGTGCACAGTCTATGCCTGGTATATGCTCCAGTCGGAGAGCTCTGCTACACCGCCACCACCAGAGGAGCTTAGAGCAGCAGCAACTCCAGTTTGGGGGACACCACATGCCCCCGAGGCCCCAGCACCTGAACCTCCAGCTCCTCAGTCAGGGGCGGAGGATAGGGCCATAAGTGATGCGGTTCAGTTGCTGACAAAATTAGTGGCAGGTCATGCTCGCAGGCATGGACTGGGTGTTGATCATGCGGACAAATCTGATCACTTAAGGGCTCGTGACTACTTAAGTTGTAATCCTCCAAGTTCTTTGGGTCAAGGCCCCAGGATGATCCACAAGAGTTTATTCGTCAGATGCAGCGTACATTGAGGATAATCAAGGCTTCGGAGACCGAGTCTGTTGAGTTGGCTACGTATCATTTGCGGGATGTAGCTATTAATTTGTATGAGTCTTGGGAGTTATCTAGGGGTGAGGGTGCTCCTCTAGCGGTATGGGATGAATTTGTGGAGGCTTTCAAGGGCCACTTCCTGCCTCCAGAGATGAAGCGAGCTAGAGTCGATAGATTCTTGCGTTTGAGGCAAGAATGGCAGGAGCGTTTGAGAGTATAGCCTCGAGTTTGATTCATTGGCTAGGCATCCGCCTACTATTGTGGCTGATATGGCAGATAGGGTACAGCGTTATGTGATGGGATTGGATCGTTATCTGATTGACGGTTGTATGACATTGACTCTTTAGCCAGGTATGGATATTGCACGGGTGCAGGCACATGCACAGGGGGTAGAGGATCGGCACCGGGGACGTCATCCAGATAGAGATTATAATAGAGGCCAGCATAAGAGGGCTAGATCAGCAGGTTATCCTGACGAGTTTCGAAGCGGGCAGTCTCAGCAGCATGTTAGATTTTCTTCCCAGCCAGCACAGAGTGCACCCCCACGTTTCATGGGTGGGGGGTTCGATCGTACGGGATATTCGGAAGCTGGTCAGAGCTCTAGGGCGTCAGGGTCACAGATGGGCAGGGGTTTGAACCAGTCGAGGCCACCTTTGCCTCAGTGTTCTCGCTGTGGTAGATCCCATCATGGGGAATGTCGTTGGGCTACAGGTGCATGTTTTTCTTGCAGCCGTCAGGGCCATATTATGAGGGAGTGTAACCTTAGAGGTAGTGCAGGTGGTATGGCATAGCCTACCGGGTCCGTTACTGGTTCATCTTCTTCTGTGGCTATGCGCCCTACGGGGCAGGGTATTCAGGCGCCAGCAGGCCATGATAGAGGACATGGTGGAGCTTCCAGTTCTAGAGGTCCCTGGAACCGTATATATGCTTTGACTAATAGGCAGGATCAGGAGGCGTCACCTAATGTGATCACATGTATATTACACTATTCTCCCAAAGTGTGTATGCATTGATAGACCCAGGTTCCACCTTATCATTTATATTTCCCTTTGTTGATAGTAGGATCAGAATAGAGTCTGAGTTGATAGAACCATTTGAGGTAGCTACACCTGTAGGAGATTTTGTCATAGCAACGCGAGTACATAGGAATTGTTCAGTAGTTATATATAGTCGTCGTACCGTAGAAGATCTAATAGAGTTAAATATGATTGAGTTTGATATTATCATGGGCATGGATTGGTTGGTAATGTTGATTGCAGAGGAAAAATAGTTCGATTTCAATTTCTAGGGGAACCAATTATATAGTGGAAGGGGAGTACAGTATCGCCGAAAGGTAATTTCATTTCATACCTTAAGGCCGGGAAGATGGTTAGAAAAGGCTATATTTATTATCTGATTCGGGTGCATGACATAAAGGCAGAGGCACCGACTCTTCAATCAGTCCCGGTAGTTAATGAATTTCCCGATGTATTCCCCGAGGAACTTCCAGGCGTTCCTCCAGAACGAGAGATAGAGTTTACTATAGATGTACTGCCAGATACCCAGCCATATCTATTCCTCCTATAGAATGACACCTGCTAAGTTGAAAGAATTGAAAGAGCAATTGAGGGATTTTCTATAAAAGGCTTCATCAGGCTAGTATGTCACTTGGGGAGCACCAGTACTGTTGTGAGGAAGAAGGATGGGTTGCTGCGGATGTGTATTGATTATAGGCAGCTGAACAAAGTAACAATAAAGAACAGGTATCCCCTCCCAAGGATTGACGATCTATTGACCAGTTGCAGGGTTTGTAAAGTGTTTTTCACAAATAGACTTGCGGTCAGGTTATCATCAGGTGCGGGTAAGGGAGGCAGATATTCCAAAGACGGCATTCGGACCGATATGGGCATTATGAGTTTAGAGTGTTGTCTTTTGGGCTGACTAATGCTCCAGCGGTGTTTATGGATTTAATGAATCGAGTATTTAAACCATTCCTTGATATGTTTTGTATTGTATTAATAGACGATATTCTGGTCTATTCACGTTCAGAAGAGGAGCATGAGACCATTAAGGACAGTACTTAGGGTACTTCAGCACCAGAAATTGTATGCTAAATTTTCTAAATGCGAGTTCTGGTTGACTTCAGTGGCATTCTTGGGGGCATATTATTGGAGCTGATGGTATTCGGTAGACATGCAGAAGATTGAGGCGGTAAAGACTTGGCCAGACCTACGACACCTACTGAGGTAAGCAACTTTCTGGGGTTAGAAGGATATTACAGGACATGCGTAGAAAAGTTTGCCTCAATTTCAGCGCCTTTGACAAGGCTAACTCAAAAGCCAAGTTCCAGTGGATTGATGCTTGTGAGTGAAGCTTCCAGCTATTGAAAGACAAATTGACTACGACTCTAGTCCTAACTCTTCCAGAGGGACAAGACGGCTATTGTTATTTATTGTGATGCTTCGGGTGTTAGGCTAGGATGTGTATTGATGCAGCATGGCAAAGTTATAGCCTATGCCTCACGACAGCTTAGGATGCATGAAAGAACTATCCTACTCACGATCTGGAGTTAGCGGTCGTGGTTCATGCCTTGAAGATATGGAGGCATTATTTATATGGTGTCAATGTGGACATCTATATAGATCATAAGAGTCTCCAATATATCTTTAAACAGAAGGAGCTGAACTTACGATAGAGGCGGTGGTTAGAGTTGCTAAAGGATTATGATGTTGATATTTTATATTATCCAGGGAAAGCGAATGTTGTAGCAGATGCTCTTAGCCGTAAGTCCATGGGTAGCTTGACAGATGTACAACGAGAAAGGAGGGATATGGTTCGGGAGATTCAGCGGCTATCCATCCTTGGAGTCCGTCTGGATAATTCAGAAGATAGTGGAGTTTCTATTCGAGAGGTTGCTGAGTCCTCAATCATAGATGAGGTAAAAAGACTCCAATACAAGGACCCTATTCTGGCACTGTATAGAGATACAGCTCTTCAAAAGGAAAAGACCCCATTTAAGGTTACACCTGACGGAGTGTTACGATATGAAGGCAGATTGTGTGTACCCGATATTGCGGGGCTACGATGGCAGGTTATGGGAGAGGCACACTCTGCCCGTTATTCTATTAACCCAGGTCCACGAAAATGAATCATGACCTCAGTGCTTATATGTGGTGGGATGGCATGAAAAAGGAAATAGCGGAGTTTGTTGCTCAGTGCCCGAATGTCAACAAGTCAAGATCGAACATCAAAAAGCCTGGTGGATTATTACAGGAGATAGAGATCCTGACTTGGAAATGGGAGATGATTAATATGGACTTCATTACAGGCTTACCTCGCACTCAACGGAAGTATGACTCTATTGGGTTATTGTAGATGGGGTGACGATCGCCCATTTTCTTCAGTCAGAACACTATTATCGGGGCAGAAGATTGTGCGAGGTTATATGTCACTGAGATAGTGAGACATCATGGGGTTCCCACGTCCATTATATCAGACATAGGAGCTCAATTTACAGCCAACTTTTGGAGATCGTTTCAGAAGGGATTGGGGACACGGGTGAATCTTAGAACAACATTTCACCCTCAGACTGATGGGCAGGTTGAGCATACTATTTAGACATTAGAAGATATGTTGCGAGCCTTTATTATTGACTTAAAAGGTAGCTCGGATTAACACTTGCTGCTTATTGAGTTTGCCTATAATAATAGCTACCATTCTAGTATCCAGATGGCACCATACGAGGCCTTATATGGGAGGAAGTGCAGATCACCTATTGGTTGGTTTGATGTTGGAGAGACTAAGTTAATAGGCCCGGATGTGATTCAGCAAGCGTTGATAAGGTGAAGCTTATTCAAGAAAGATTATTAGCAGCCCAGAGTCGACAGAAGTCATATGGAGATAATCGGCGTCGAGATTTGGAGTTTCAGATTGGTGACTGGGTATTCTTAAAGGTATCACCCATGAGAGGTCTGATGAGATTCGGCAGGAAGGGGAAGCTCAGTCCGAGATACATTGGGCCTTATCAGATTGTTCGTAGGACAGGCAAGGTTATCCAATGAGTTGAATCTACCATCTGATTTGTAGGCGGTACATCCAGTCTTCATGTATCGATTCTACGTAAATATATTGTGATCCTTCTAGAGTATTCCCCGTAGATGATGTTCAGGTAACAAAGGAGTTGTCATATGAGGAGAAACGCGTAGCTATAATTGATCGCCAGGTTAAGGTTACGTACTAAGGATGTGGCTTCCGTCAAAGTGTTGTGGAAAAATAATAATAGAGAGGAGATTACTTGGGAAGAGGAAGACGAAATGAAGAATAAGTATCCTTACTTGTTCCCCGTACCTGCAGTAATTCAATTCCTAGCTTGACTATATTGATTGATAAACGAGATTTAAGTTGTGACTCTGTGAGGCATCTGTATGTTACGGAATGCAGGTTGATAGGTATAACTGTTAGAGAGACCTCGCTCGAATTTGTTTTGTAAGACGCTACTTAACATTCGAGGAAAAATGTTCCTAAGGGGGGAAGGATGTTATGCCTCATATTTTTTATACGTAGTGCGCGTCATGATCTAGTAGACGTAAGTCCGGGGAATGAGATTTTATTTTAAGTTGCAAGTGATTAACAAATATTAGGCAAGGATGTTAATTCCAAATGTGATATTAAGTATGAGTTGGCTAATGTAAGTGCCATTAACTTTAAGTGAGGGATTAATTAGTGGCTGATTAGGATTAATTTATCCAGTGGGCCCCACCCACTTATAATTAGTGGCTAATTATGATTAATTTAATCCAGTGGGACCCACAGCTTATAATTAGTGGCTGATTAGGATTAATTTAAATCAGTGGGCCCCACCACTCAAGGCAAAAATTAAAGAGGGATCAGATTGGGAGCTGGCCTTAGTGGACACGTGTAGAGGGGGGTGCCTCCACTTCATATTATAAATGAGGTGGAGAAAATAACTCCATACTAAATAAAGTGCTTCATATCATCTATTCACCACTTGGCTTAGGCAGCCATGGAAATGGAGAAACCAACCCTGCAACTCTTGGGCAGCAGCTGCAAATAATTTGGTTAGTAATCTCCTTGCTTGGTGTGTTAATTCTTTAGAATACCTTGTTAATTATCCATTAATATTAAGAAGGGGCGTTACTAGTAGCTTAGGAAGTTTGTTTTAGTTATTGAATGTGCTAAGTATGAACGGAAACCATAACGGATTATTAGTGGTGTCGTGTTGATGATGGCGCTGTTTTGATTAAAGCAAACTGCGGGAAAATTCTATTTGGCGTTATGTATATGTTACATGTTATTATGAGTATATACTCCGTAGGATGTGTTGCGAATTATAAAATGAGTTATCGCTCGGTGTGTCGTTGCTTCGCTGCTATGGTTGCCGACACAAAACTGTTTTGGAGGGGCTGTTTAATATGATTCTTGGGTTATATGTGTTATTGGTATTGCTGTGGATAATTTGGGTTGTTGTCGGATTGGGACGAAGTAAGGAAAATAGGGAAGTCTGCCGGATTTTCTTTAGATTTTTAGCTAGCTTACAAGATAGTAAAGCGCGACGTTTATCTAATTGCGGCACGATTGTTGCTTGTTATAGATTAATAGCTTGAGCAATAAATATTGGACGTGCGGTTAGACTATACGGTATGTAACGCTGTCCCTTCTTTCTTTGTTTGGCATGACTTTAAAAATAAGCGAATAACGGACAGGTTTTATACTTACCTCTAGAGCGTCTAGGTGACGTATATTCTTGCTTCCACAATTATCCTCTATATATTGGCAATGTCTAAGGCTATGATGATTTCTCATATATATGGTAGTGCTTCTTAGAGTCATTGAGATTTTACGTTTCCATATCGTATTAAAGGTTCATAATCTTGATAAAACGTTAATCTTTGGTAATACTCCTTGCTGGTTTACGTTGATTGTTCTATTGAGTTATAAGAAATGATTTTAATTGCATAGGGTTGCTCATAATATTCTGCTCGTGCATAGAGTCATTTATCATTTCACCGAGTCCTGGGCCGGGTAATGTTCGTGCAGAGTTTCTTGCATATGTCAGCGAGTCCCTCACTAGAGGGCCAGGTATGTATATTATATCTATGATTGGTGATGAGGATGGTTATGATGATGATGATGACGGATATGATGTGATAATTTTTTGTCGAGCCCCTTACTAGGGAAGCTGGACCTTATATGTTAAAGATATGCATGATTTTCACTTGAAAGGGTATATGTGTAGCGATATTTGTTTCGACTTGCCATATTGGTATCCTGTCATCTTTACCTTATACTTTACATACTCAGTACATTGTCCGTACTGACCCCCCTTTCCTCGGGGGCTGCGTTTCATGCCCGCAGGTGTAGACGCACAGTTCGGTGATCCTCCCGCCTAGGATATCTACTCTGCTGATTTGAAGATCTCCACTGTTCCGGAGCCAAGTCGTTTTGGTACATAACTTTTGTGTAGTCTTTTGCTTGTCTATGGGTATGGCGGGGCCCTGTCCCGTCGAGTTTCACTACTGTACTCTTAGAGGTCTGTGGACATTATGTGGGTGTATATATATGTTTTGGGTAATGGTCTGGACATGGTTTGTTTGGGATGTCCGCTTGTACAGGGGCAGCCTTGTCGGCTGCGTACATCATTGTGTATTGTGTAGTGGCAGCCTTGTCAGCTTACATATGTTATTATGCTTTGGATAGTGGCGGCCTTGTCGGCTCGCGTATTTTGTTACGGTTGAATGGTTATGACTTCAAATGAGACAGGTCCTCTTTATATATGACGTTGGGGTTGGCTTGATTTGATTAAATTCCATATTGTCTTAGTTTCAGTTGGTTATACTTAGCAGGTTTCTATGTGGGTGTCCAAAACGGGCACTAGTCACGGCCCATCGGGTTGGGACATGACAGGTCGATATGTTCTAGTAGAATGGTGGTTCTAGTAATTCCGAGGATCTGATTTGAGTCGTGCCGTTAGGCATTGCCATTGTGTGACTTCAGTCAACATTTATGGTAAACATAGTCAGATGAGAATTTCCTCAATGCGATTAACTTTTAAAAATCAAGTTTGGTCTAGAACGACCTTTGGTTATGATCTCGAGGTGTTTGGGATGATTTTGTTGTTAAATCCCATTTTAACTCACATCTAGTGTATACCCTACTGATGATTCCTAAATTATTTACCTTAATGAGCACCAGCTAAATATTTTAAGGTAAATTAGGACACCTATATTTTAAACTTAATAATGCTAAAACTAACTTCAATGATAGTCTATTAACTTATGTGATTATAAATAAGGGTTCAAGTTATTGAAGGTCATTCATGCTAGTTCAAACATATATCTTGATTTAATAAAAAAGTTTCAACAAATCATGTTTATTATAAATTTAATGAAATGAAAGTTTCTAGTTAATATAAAATCCTTATGAGAAAGTAATCTAAACTAAAACCTAAAACAATTCAAGTTAGATACATGTATGGTTAACATCCTTCCTTATGACATCCAACAAATGAAATACATGATTTATATACATTACTTATTAGCTTTTGATAAAATGTAACTTCTTCTAAACAAGAATTTATGATTCGATAATTTTAAATTCACAATCATTAGCTTCCATTTCATGGTTATATTTGACAAAAAACACAAATACTCCAAGAGACTACACATTGACGAAAGAACAAAATGTTTACACTGACGTTTTATCAAGTAGTGAACCATGGTGAGGTTTCAGATATACTTACATCCGACTTTACTCACAAACGAAACAACAGGAGCAATCAAAAGAAAGGCCCTGACAATGTTTTTAACATTCGAAAAGGAGATGCAATTCAAAAAGTCTATGTGAACAAATGATGAGGGCCAACCAAATGTTTTAGGGTAAAGGAGTGGTTCAAAAACCTCAGAAAAAACAAACTTTATATTAAGAATTTTTAGGTGAAATTAAGATTCATGAATTGTTGAGTAGGACTTTTAATTTCATGCTTTGAAATTTGTCAAAGATAACCATTAAAGCTCGAACATTAGGATTTTTGGATTGAATTTACTTGACAGTCTTCACGTGAAATAGCAATAACACGAAAATTGAGTGACAACCTTTGTCCATAATTAACGAACATTGAAGTTTTGTTGAAAATGGAAGGGAAGGAGTGAGAGAGGGAGGCTCTTGCGGCTTATGAGTTATGAGGGACTTTGGGGGGGGGGGGAGACAAAACCATAAAATTATTAAACTAAAGGTATTTTATGTAGTTAAATAACGATAAAATGGATAGTAGAGATTGTGAAAAGGGCTGACGGGTTGATGTTTGGACTGCTCCGTCTGGGACCTTGCGTTTTAGGTTGATTTGTAGATCAGATTTGCTATTAGGTAACCATATTATTGAATTATTTCTTGGGTATTTTCGTTCTTTAAATCAATTCATTGAGATTCAAATTTAATAGCTAGTGGGTATACAATTACTATGCAGAAGTATCAATGTTAAAACTTTTTTCCTAATGATTTATATTTATTTATTAACTATGAAATTTGAAATAAGATGTCGAGAATCAATGAAATTACAAAGTGATACAAGTGAAAATTTTGATTTAAAAAAATGTATTTTATTTGTCATTCTCCAAAATTTGAGAATGATAGTATAATAATGATGTTAATGAAGACCGATGAAAGAGTTTTTTGAAAAGAAGTTGACACTGTGGCTATTTTTGTCCTGACCATCAAAATTGAAATGAAGTAAAAGTAATGTTAAATCTCCTGCACATCCCAAACAACAGGACGTAAATTTAGTAGAATTCAGGATTAGGTCATTGACCATCGGTAGTGACTTTGACTCTAAAACAGAATATCTCAATTAACTGCTTTGAAAAAGTTCTACGTTGCATTGTGTCTCTTGCTTTTGCATGTAGACTATGCTTACTTGAAAGTCTAACATACCAATTAGAAATGTTTATTAAAAGATACACATTTATATAACTCAATTTTCAAGAAATTTACAAAATAACATGCATTTCTCCAATAAATATTTTAAAAATAAATAAATGATAGGGCATTGCAAGATGTCTCATTAATGACAAATGTGATTTTGAAGAAATTTTTAACATATCATGCAACTGATCTGTAGATTTTAAATTAATGAAATAATTAAAAAATTGTGTGATGTCTCATTAAAGAAAGATGGATAAAATGTCTTATGAGAGTGTGGACTAAATCAATATGTCCAATTTGTGGGCAGACAAACCAAATGTGTTTTCTTTTAGGGTTAATAAACCTAATGCATTCTACTTTAGGGTGTATACACCCAATGCATTCTATTTTAGGGTAGACAGACTTAATGTATTCTATTAATTAAGACTGGATGAACCCAATATGACATATAAGGTTGACAATCCCATTATGTCCTATTTAAGGATGGACAAACCAAATATCTCCTATATTATGATAGACAAACCAAATATGTCTTACTTTAGGTGGATGAATCCAACATATCCTATTTACGGTGGACAAATCAAATGTATCTTATTTTGGGTGGGCGAACCCCACATATTCTATTTGAGCGTTTATTTACCTAAGATGTCCTCATTTATTGTTGACTTACCTGATATATCTTATTTTATGGTGGATTAAACCAATATATCCTTTTTTTAGGGTGGAAGAACTTGTTATCTTGTTGACTTAGTAATACAAATTGATGCTATGCAGAGGACTTGGTGCAATTTCTTTGCAGTAGCAAACATGGATAATCTAATATCGAGAGTCTGTTGTAGTGCCTTTGTTGTATTTTTTAATTCCTTTTTAATATTTATATCCAAGGTGCGGTAAATTTTGTAGTAGAAAACATTAATTGTGCAGTATTTTGTATTAGTTCATATGGTGTCCATAATTTAAGAGCTTCAACTTCGATAAACTTTGCGGCATATAAAATCTCGTTCTCAAAGAAAAATTATGTATTTTAAATTTGATTCTTGTTGTTGTTGCACAATCTGGACCTCACAAATTCTTAGCTTGATGTTGAGCTTCGTTGTGTTATTATTCAAGGATAAAAAATAATAATCCTCTTCATTACTCACAGGAAAATATGTTAGTATCAAAGAAAATTAATACTTCGCATTGAATTATGAAGCTTCAGCATTAAATCAGCATTTTTTTGTTGCTATAGCTTTAAAGAAATTTGATGATAAAAATATTCATTGCGATCTTAACTTCTATTATTTTACATATAATTAAGGGTCATCTTTTTTAATATTATATCAAGACCCCATTTCTTGAATCATGATGAAACCTACTATAACAATCAGTGGGTAAGACAACCCATAACGCAAGACAACAAGTAATAATTATAACGCTAGAACTTTGTTGAAGCTTTAAATGAACATCAAAACATCAATAGCCGGAAGTAAACTAAAAATATATACGATAGATCCATCCTAGAACTTGAAAGTTACAAGTACAAAGCTATCTAAAAAAATATCATAGAAGTCCAAAATGTGGAAAGACAAAGCTTCTCTCAAAATGCAAAAGACTAGTTACACAAAATACAGAAGGAGACAGGTACGTCCGATACACCATGTGCCCACCATAGCTTCAAATCAATAGCTGCAATAAGCTCGAATGATTACCACCAATAACTAGTGCTCAACCTGCATCACGAAACGGATGCATGGTGTAGAATGAGTATCAAAACAACAAGTACTTAGTATGAATCATAGGATGATGGAGCAAGAAAGGTACACGCAATATTAGAAGATATAGAAATAAACAAAGGTCAGAGAGGAATAAAATAAAAGCACCCGAAGGAACAAGACCATAAATAATTGTACAACTAAACTGAACCTAACTTGACCCCATAAGCCAAGAAGTTACACTCGTGTACAAGTTTAGGTTAGGCCGAATGGACACGATAAGCCCAATAGATGCACAAAAAGCTAAAACTACTAAAAATGAAGTTTGTTGAGTACATATAAAGTGTACTATTATCTCCAAAGTTGATAAGACCAGGAATTTAATCTCCAAAAAAGGGGGGTCGAGTTAAATAGGAGTATATTCTGGACCTCTTACCACAGATAGAATTACCAAGAGCCTGTAGATTTAGAAAATAATAAGACCAGGCCTCTAATCATAGCCAAAGAGTAAACTCTAGAGTGTGTCAGAGCATCAATGGATCTCATACAAACAATCATCCCTACTAGAATTTAATGATATCGACTCTCAATTAATCAAAACAACAATCCAAGCTCGAATTAATTTAATCTAATGTACCCCCATTAAACCTAAAACCTTAATATTTCACTCGAGGCCGTAGAGTGAGGGAGAATATATAAAAGATATTCAAACCTTGGTGAACGCCTAAACTAAGGCTCATTCAATGACACTAAAGTATGCTACAAAAGTGTACAATGAGCTAAGACATCCACATCAGTGTCGAAGTAAAAAAAAAAAGTCCTAAAAGATCAAAAATATTGTGAGTCTATTTCAATTACTAGTTTAAGCCTAGACTAAGGCCAAATATGCTCAAATATACAACAATAATAACAAAGAAGTATAACCTTAAATTGAAGATGATCACATAGACCAACCTGGTTTGTTATTAACCCTGAACTTACTCAATAAAGCCTAAAACATGGTTACTTAATATTGTAGAAAGATCAATATATACCCTCCCGAAATTCACTAAAGTCAACATGAACAGACACACTCAAGCTCAATATAGTGGAATGAAAGTCGTAGCATACATTAAGGCCGACCAAGTGCCCTCCAAATCACGCTTTTGGTGTTTAACTTTTCATACAACCTCAGAACATTGCAACAATATCCAAAATGTAATCACAATGTTAATACAGTCATTACACAAAAAAAAATACAAAAACTGACCAATTTGTTTTTCAAAAAGGGAATTGTAGGACCTACATTGGAATTTCTAGAAATGACTCTATGAAAAGGTCAATTTTAGTACCCCCAAACTCTTGTTCCAAAATAGAAAACAATCCGACGATCAAAACAACGGATATCAGATCATGCAATTAAATTCACCATTAAGGAAAAATGGTTAAATTAAAACAGCCCATAAGTAAGGTTATTTACCTGCAACGATGCTTCCCTCACACTCCCCCGACCACTCAACCACATATCCTTAATATTCATGAACACAGTAGACTTTGATCCATGAATTCATACCTCTATCCGAGGAGGTATCATTATTTGAAGTTATGAACCCTGTGTTGATCGGGTCTGGCCTTTTAAATAAAGACTAGACAAATTTACTCATTCTGAAGATACACAGAGCTAGGGGCCTGAAAACAAGAAGGCTTGACAAAATTCCTTTGGTGAATGCAGAAAAGACCCCACAAATGGAAAGGCAAGAGAAAAAGGGTGCCTCGAACACAACATGGTCCTCATGAATGTGAAGAGAGGGGACAACCCTCCATGAACGCGACATGCTCCTCATTAAAGAAGCGAGAGCAGAATATGGGAAAATTGTATTTTTATATTGACCATATGACTACTATATAAAGAATCTATACAAGACCTAGAAAAGATAAAGAATATTAACAACGATTCCTGAGCATTAGGAACTACGAAAATAGAATTCTACAAAAGTAAGCAGTCTTCTCAAATCAACCGTTATTACGCCCCCACAAGTTGGTGGTATCAATAACACCTAACTTGTAGAAATGCTTGACAAAACAAGCTCCTTGAAGTGATTTGGTAAGTATATCTGTTACTTGATCAGTCTAGTGAAGATGTTGAACTGCGATATGCTTGTTTTGGACTTGTTAACAAATAAAGTGAAAATCAATAGCAATATGCTTCATCTAAATATAGAACACTCGGTTGGCGGAAATGTATTTGGTGCTGACATTGTCACAAAATATCTGAGGAGTGGTGGAAATAGGAAACCGAAGTTCATGAAGTAAAATTTTTAGCCAATTTCTTTCAGAAATAGTAGCTGCAATAGCCTGATGTTTTGCTTCTATGGAGGACCGTGAGACAGATCTTTGCGTCTTAGAGGACAAGGATACTGATGAACTGTCAAGGTAAAAAAACATAGCTTGTACTGGAGGTTCAATAGACAGGATATCCAGCCCAATAAGAATCTAAGTAGGCTAGAAGACGGTTATCATGTTCATTGGAAATTCGAAGACCAAAAGAGGATGTCTGGTGTTGATACCAACATGGCTGTTCAATGTGATAATAAGGTCTGGTTCATGGACTCTGAGAGTTTGCTAACAGCAAATACTATGTCCGGACGTGTAAAAGAATGTTAATGAAGTTTACAAATATCCTCCTATAAAAAGAGCGATCAACTAAATTATCTTCAGCAAACTCGGGGAAAGCCACAATTGAAGCAATTGGTGTTGGAACACCCATAAAAATTTGCATATTAACTTCCTACAAAAGATTTGTAATGTATTTCTTTTGACACAAAAAAATGACAACCAGGATAAGGTAAAACTTGAAGACCAAGAAAATAATGAAGTGCACCAAGATCCTTCAATGAGAACTGGCTTGCATGATTATCGATAATGTTGTGAACACCATGAATCTGATTACACTAGATAATTATGTCTTAACGTATGCCAGAACGTACAGAAAAATCAGAATTATGCAACATAAACAAATAAGAATAAATTGTGATTTAACAATCCCAAAGTAACCAACTAATTTTTAGTTCATTAAAGGCCTTGGAAGCTTGTTTGAGGCCATAGATACCCTTATGCCGCTTGAAAATATGCGTCGGATGCGAAAATATTCAAAAATTAGGTTGGTGGCGCATATTGACTTTCCTCATCGAGATGACCTTACAGGAAGACATTATTGATATCAAATTGTTGAATGGGACAACTTGTTATGTTGCAATCGCAAGAACAAGTCGAACAGGTGCAGGCTTTACAACAAGACTAAAAGTACATTGAAAATCAAGTACAGGTCATTATGTGAACCCTTTAGCAACCATACGAGGTTTGTACCAATCAACATAACCATTATTATTATATTTAATTCGGAAAAGCCACTTAAAATCAACTACTTTTTTTGAAGAATCAAATTTATTTCTCATAGCTTCACACCTATGTGAAATGTTGACCTTTCTAAAAGGTTCTTGTAGGTTATTGGTCTGAGTAATCATCTGATAAGTGGGCATCATTGTACAAGTAGAGGCTACAAGGGAAGGTTGTGTGTCCATGGAAGGTGGGAGAAGTGATGAGGAAGAGGGTTGTACTAGAGGGTTCTGGATCAAAGGACCAGTGGAATTATTTCGGCGTTGGTAAGTGATAATTGTGGATTGTGGATGAGCATTTAACTGGGGAGAAGTATGAACTGGTGAGGTTGAAACATTTGGTTGTGGTGATTTTTGGCTGTAAATAGGATTTTGGATGTTATGGGTAAGGGGAAACGGAGGAATTCGCGAAGGAGAGGAATTATCATATAAGGTAGAAACATAAGTACCTGAGACGGTGCAATGGGTGAATGTATGTCCACGTGCTGCTGCACAATCTGTGAAGTAAACACACAAAAATCATATGAATATCGAGTATTATCATGTGGTTATTGGCCAGATTAACAAATTTCCAAGAGACATTTTTATTTTGTGTTCTTTTTAAATGAGAAAAATTACTATCAAATGTGAACTAATTTTCAAAAATAGGAAGTCACGTGATAGATATATTTTGGATTTTAAAGGATCAAAACATTGATGATTGTAATGTTTATTAGAAAAGCCTAAATATACACATTGAGTTGAACGAGGCTCTAATATTATTTTTGGCATATGGTTTGAGCCATGGACAACAGAGGTAACCAAATACCTTAATGGAGTCATACTTTGGCATCTTTTGAAATATAATTTCAAATGGACTGGTATGTTGAATATTGGAAGTATCTAGCTTGTTTATAAGATAGACAACTTGTTGACAGGCAAAACTCCAAAAGTGTGATGATAAGGACGTTGATTCGACAAAGGTCTAGTAGTATTAATAACATGACAGTATCGTCTTTAGACTAGAGAAACTTGCTGTGGAGCATACAGGGGTGGCACTAAGTATTCTATGCCATGTGTTTTGATATAGGAATGCAAACTTTGGTATTTGCCACCACCATCTATGTAAAAAGATTGAACTCTGGTATTAAACCTCCGTTCAAGCAATGGATGTAAATTTTGAAAAACATCTAGAGTTTCATTTTTTGATTTTAAAGTAAACAGCCACATGTATTTTGATAATTGAACAAAAAATACACATAATATCTTTTTTTATCAATTGAAAACCGGAGATGGGCCCAATAAATCGCTAAAAGGATTTGTAGGGGCTTATTACTTTTTCGTGATTTTTCTGAGAAAGTCAATATGTGCATCTTATAAGATTAACAAGTAGAACTACCTTTAGAATCTAAAAGAGAAATAAAAAGTTATTCAAGATAGTATCAAAAACACGAAGAGTAGGATGACCTAAATGCCGATGCCACGGGTGAATTGGATCAAGCAAACTTGGCTAAATCCAAAGGAGAAATGGACGATCTCTATGCAATGCTTTCAGAATGTAACTTGGTTGGAAATCCAAGAGAATGGTGGATAGATTCTTGTGTCTCATGCCATGTTTGTGCCAACAAATAATTATTTTCATCATATACTCCAGCACATACAGATGAGAATTTGTTTATGGCAAACTCCGTTGCTGCAAAGGTGGAAGGAACTGGCAAAGTCCTATTAGAGATGACATCAGGCAAGGTGGTGACTTTTAATAGGGTCTCATATGTTCCAGAATTGACAAAGAATTTAGTTTCAATTCCAATTCTGATCAAGAATGGATTGAAATGTGTATTTGTTTCTGATAAAGTAGTAGTAAGCAAAAATGATATGTATGTAGGAAAAGGCTACCATAGTGATGTCCTTTTAAAACTCAATGTAATTGCAGTTGATATGAATAAAGATTTTTCTTCTTCTTACTTGCTTCAGTCTAAATGTTTATGACATGAACGTTTGGGACACGTCAATAACAAAACCTTGCGAAAACTGATTAACATAAATATTTACCCAAAATTTGAGTGCAATAAATCAGAATGTCAAATTTGTATTGAATCTAAGTATGCTAAGCATCCTTATAAATCGGTTGAAAGAAATTCAAATCCTTTATAATTGATTCACACTGATATTTGTGACATGAAGTCAAGACCATCACGTGGTGGAGAAAAGTATTTCATAACTTTTATTGATGATTGCACTAGATATTGTTATGTCTATTTGCTAAATAGTAAGGATGAAGCAATAGATGCATTTAGGAAATATAAAACTGAAGTTGAAAATCAGTTAGATAAAAATATCAAAATGATCAGAGTGATAGAGGTGGAGAATATGAATCTCCATTTGCAGAAATATGTTTGGAAAATGAAATAATCCATAAAACTACTGCTCCCTACACACCTCAGTCTAATGGAATTGCAGAAAGAAAAAGCCAAACTTTAAAAGATATGATGAATGCATTACTTATAAGTTTAGGTTTACCACACAACTTGTGGGGGGAAGCTATACTTAGAGCAAATCAAATATTTAAAAGAGTGCCTCACTCAAAGACAAATGTAATTCCATATGAGAAATGGAAAGGTAGAGAACCCAAATTGAAATATTTCAAAGTGTGGGAGTGTCTAGCCAAAGTCCAAGTTCCTATAACTAAGAGGGTAAAAATAGGGCCTAAGACCGTGGATTGTGTATTTATTGGATATGCCACAAACATTAAGGCATGTCGATTTTTGGTTCACAAGTCCGAACATCCGGATATTCATGAAAATACAGTAATGGAATCAGATAGTGCTGAATTTTTTTGAACATATCTATCCGTATAAAACTAGACTTGAGTCATCTAGTGGGGTGTCTAAACAACCCAGAGAAGAACCAAAAAAGAATGAACATAATGAAGAAAGTCCAAGACGCAGTAAACGTCAAAGGACATCTATTTCATTTGGATCAGAGTTTGGAACATTTCTTCTTGAAAGTGAGCCTCAAACATTCAAGGGAGCAATGTTGTCTAGCGGCTCAAACTCTTGGAAGGAGGCTGTTAATAGTGAAATTGAATCAATCTTAAGCAATCTTAGTTGGGAGTTGGTTGATCTTCCTCCAGGGAACAAACCCTTGGGTTAAAAATGGATCTTTAAAAGGAAGATGAAAGATGATGGAATTATTGACAAATATAAAGCAAAACATATTATCAAAGGTTTTAGACAAAAAAAGGTCTTGAGTATTTTAACACATACTGGCCAGTGACAAGGATTACATCAATTCGGATGTTAATTGCACTAGCTGCAGTATACGGTCTTGAAATTCATCAAATGGATGTGAAAACAACCTTCTTAAATGGAAAGCTGAAGAGTAAATTTACATAGAACAGCCTGAGGTTTTGTAGTTCCTGGTAAAAAAAAGAAAGTGTGCAGACTTATTAAGTCACTTTATAGACTAAAACAAGCACCAAAACAATGGCATGCAAAGTTTGATCAAACCATGTTGTCAAATGGATTTAAGATCAATGAATGTGATAAATGTGCTTACATTATAGATACTCCAAATCAGGAAGTTATTTTGTGCTTATATGTAGATGACATGCTTATAATGAGCAAAGACATTGCTAATATAAAAGCTACAAAGGATATACTCTCTAGTAAGTTTGATATGAAACATTTAGGAGTTGCTCATGTGATATTAGGAATTAAAGTTCTTAAAACTCCTAACGGTCTATTATTGTCTCAAACTCATTATATTCAAAGATACTTGAAAATTCAAATTTTTTGATTTTAAAAGGGCAAAGACTTCAATTGATGTAAACCTTCATCTTGCAAAGAATAAAGGTGAAAGTCAGTCTCAATTGGACTACGCTAGCGTATTGGGAAGCTTAATGTATGTCATGAATTGTACACGACCAGACATAGATTGTGTTATCTGTAAACTGAGTCGATACACAAGTAATCCTAATCAAAGTCATTAGTTGGCAATGAAGATATTTTTAGGATACTTAGATAACACTCAAAACTATGCTTTACATTACAACAAATATCCAGCCATTCTTGAAGGATATAGTGATGCAAATTGGATACTGGGTCCACTGAAAAAAAATCCAAAATGGATACGTTTTACTATTGGTGGAGGAGAAATATCTTGGAAATCATCCAACAAACTTGTATAGCTCGCTCTACAATGGAGTCTGAAGTCATTGCTTTAGACAAGGCAGGTGAAGAAGTTGATTGGCTACGGAATTTCATAGAAGATATTCCATTTTGGCCCAACCAATGGCCCTTATGTGCATACACTGTTATAGTCAAGCTGCAATAGGAAGGGCTGGAATCATTATGTATAACGACAAGTCTCGTCACATAAGACGAACACATAACTCTGTGAGACAACTACACTCTAGTGGAATTATCATAATTGATATGTGAGGTCAAAAGATAATTGTCGAATCCACTTACAAAAGGACTAAATAGAGAGGGAGTTGAGAAATCATCCACGTGAATGGGACGATGGCCGAGAACAAGTCATCGTGGCGATAACTCTACCTAGAAGACTGGAGATCCCAAGATCTAGGTTCAAGGAGATAAACAAAGTCATTGATGACGGTTCAACATTGTCAAGAAAAAATTATTATTTTATGGTCCATTCTCATGATGAGACAATGTTTAGTAACCAGGATAAAGACATAAGGACTTTTTAATGGTTTCTAAGTTTGATACAGGGAATATCAAATGGTTTATCTATGGGATAACACATTTAGAAATCACCTATGTAAGTGTGAAGTGTAAGCCGCTTCAAGGAGAATCCAGTAAGGCCAGTTCTTTAAGCACTTACTATCCAAGATGTGTTCATGGCTGAAACGAACAAAACAATAGGAACTAAGAACAGTTCACGGGTTGATTGTGTGATATATGTTGTCTAGGTATTCACCAAAGCTCAACGGTTCAAAGATATCAAATCTATCGATTGACCGAGTATATCCGATATATGTTCACTACGGAAATATTAAAGGGAAACCTACTTATCCAGATGCGATTAACCTTTACCTACAAGACACACAAGTTTTTTCATGCATATGTTTTAACAATAGCCTTCCCATTCATGTGGGGATTTTTGGGGTTTAGCAAGTGTGAATAGGAAAAGAAAAAGAGAATATGAAAAGTGAGGGAACTATTTTTGAGGGAAAATGAAAAGTCATTTCCAAAGTGCAAATGAAAAGTCATTTCTCCCATATCAGCAAAAAAAAGGAAATTGTTGTCCTTATATAAGTAAACACTTCCATTACTTCTTAAAGAGCTAAGAAAAAGATGCCCCCGCGCGCCGTCGTTGTCGTCGCTCGCTCGCCTCGACTTCGGCTTTGGCTTTAGATTTTCCAAATGATGTGATTGATTGAAAAAATTATTCAATCTGTTTTTTTAAATCAATAAATCCTGTTAACATTATCTCTTATAAATTGCGGGTAACGGTAACATTTCGAAAAGTTGTTAGTCTTTCCGAAAAGTCGTTACATTCCAAAAATCGTTATTTTCCTAACAGACCCATTTTTCCGAAAAGTTGTTTTTTTTTCCAAGAGACAACTTTCTGGATAAATAGGTCTGAACAAACTTCTCTGAACGGAGACGTTTCTTGCTGAAAATGGCTATAAAAGGAAGTCAATTTTCAATTTTTTAAACACAGAAAAATTTTCCTTCCCTGCATTTATTTTTCTCTCAAATAAAATCAAAGTGTCGATCGACTGAGTCTTTGTGACTTGTTGTTGTTCTGATGTTCGCTGAAGTTAAAGAAATTTGAGGTACCGCTATTTCTTTAAAAGGTTTAATCCGTTTTATCTTGGGACAAATTAATCCATAACCATGTGTACAGTGAGGGGATTATGTTTCTTAAGGACACACAGTAGTTTATATGGACTCATATTAGTTCTTGTATTTTCTGCTTCATCTTATTTCTGTTTCTGTTTATTGGTTAATCTTATAAATACAGGTTACTATAACAATAATAGTTTGAAATGATGATTTGATGCATTTATGTAGCGTTATCGGTATGGGATATCATAATGGTGTGACCATTGCCCATAGTGATCTCTTCGGTTCTGTGGTAGTCATGTACATTGTCTAGGCTTTGAGCATCAGAAACAATATGATGAGTTGCTCCACTATCTACAATGCAAGGGTCTGTTGATGAGGAAAATGACCAGCAATGTTTGCCCGATCTTGCAGGTGGTAAAGGGATTGAGATATGCAGACATTAGCAGAATGACCTACATGATCACATAGTTGGACACAAATATTCTTGTCAAAGGGTGCTGCTAGTTGTTTCTTTGTGGGTGAAATGGTTGTGCCTGCCATTACCTATTGTTGGGAGGATGGTGCCTATTGTTTGGAGGAGGATTCGCACATGGACATCGACTGCGAGAGTAATCATTGTTACCCTGGAGAGGAGGAGTTGCGGTGGTAATCTGTGCTGCTGCATTGGTTATATTAGTTGGTCGCCGGTTCTTGTCGTCGTCAAACTTTAGAAAAAGCTCGTGATCCTGATGTTTTCCGTAAACCTTTTCATAGGAAATTGTTGAATCGAGCACGAATGGAAGCAGAGAGTTCTAATAATTCATATACGAGTCCACTAAGAATCTTAACAATGAGTTCCGAATTCGATATAGGCGCACTAGCAGTTGCAAGTTAATCACAAAGTGATAGAATTTGATGGAGATAATCTGGGTCTGGACGAGAGTCCTTACTGAGGCGAGCTAGTCGATCTCGAAAAATTGGGAGAAAGTGTAGCATCAACGAAGGCCAACATAGCATTTTGAATTTACTAATCTTGGCAGTACCAAAGAACGAAGTCAGGGTTAGCAACATCTTGATTGCTTTGTGAGATTTTGCGAGTCGGGGCAGGGATGTATCCATCGATACCCTATAGATATTGGGACCACCTGTAAGCATTGAAACTTTAGCTTTCCCCGGGGAGAAGTTGTGACTGTCAGTTTATTTTACCGTCAGTCGTTTCATACGATTGAATTGGACAATAGTGAGGGTGTTATTAACTCCATCAGTATTAGTCATATACGTATTGGGGGGCATTTTGGTAATTTAGCAGGAAAAAAGGATCAATTCATGGGAGTTTAGAAGTCCTCTGATACCATAAAGAAGCCAGAGCAAAAGATAGGAAAATTGTTATTTTTATTTTGACCATATGGCTGTTATATAAAAAATCTATAGAACACCTAGAAAAAAAAAATAAAGACTATTAACAACAGATTCTTGAGGGTTAGGAACTACGAAAATAGAATTCTATAAACATATGGAGTCTTCTTTAATCAACTGTTATTAGTCACAAAACACATAACCACATCCTCTAGTCTCCACGATCATGACCCAGTGCTCGCGAACGAAAAGGTCAATTTTGGCCTGCAGTAGCTAATGCGTATCTGCTTGTTTTGGGAACATTAAAAATGTTCGGGTGTTTAAAATATTCATTTGGAACCCATGTATGCAAATGATATATGAAGCCTGATTAAATTTGATACTCGTACTCAAAAGAGATGTCAAAACATTCATCTGAGGTCATCTCTACAAAAGTGGGTCCCACACCAAAAAAGTATTTTATCCAAATCCACAAGGGAACTTTGAATTAGCCTAGAAGAGTCTAGAATCGCACTGAGGGTTTTTATTGACAAAACACAATAATGTAGAGCTTACTACGCTAATAGAATTCTCATCTACTACGCACATTTACCAAGAATGTAGATCAATTTACTAAAAAGCTAAAAGTGTGACAATACAAATCACACTGAAAGCTTTTTGAGCCTTGCTGACAATGCCACAATAGTGAAATGACCCTTTCGGAGTTGATGGATCCTATAAAGTTAGATTATGAGGTTTTGCTCCTAAACCATCATCAAAATCAATCGTTTAGGGTTCAAAAGCTGAAAAACATCGAAATTCACTTAAAACAAATAGAAATATGTGACTTTTTAGTCCAGTACTATAGAATGCTCTAAACAATGTGCTGATGGAATCAGCATAGAAGTGACATGGAGTGTCAATACAACATACACTACAAAAAGTTCTACTATCCATAAAATTTTGAGTCGCAAAGTACCTGAAGGCTCAACCAAGTTGAGAAACTTTTCTTGCATCTCATGCTCTCTCTCCTAGTAAGCCTCATCAATAGGAATTCACATGTAATCGAATTTTAACACATGAATGGCTCTTTAAAGCAACCTCTACACATCTATGGTTATAATATAAATTAGCTCCCCCACTAAAGTAGAATGATCATCACACTCGACCGCATCATACACTAGTGAATGAGACTCATCATGAACATAGTAGCACAACATCAAAACATGGAAAGTGGTGATTACTTAAAAAAGTTGGAGGCACAACCAACTAATTAGCAACCTCACCAATTGTCTAGAGGATCTAAAAAGCCCAATTTATCTAGGGTTAGGATTTCCCTACCTCCCTCATCACGTGTAAGACCCTGGAACATTGACGGAAAAAGTTTTCTTCAAGTATAGCCAAGTGTCAAAAAAATTGGATGGCAGCCTTGATGGGACATCATCCCTTTAACGAACCATCAGGTGGCTTGTCACACAAGTAGAAATTTCTGGCGTTTCTGGTGTTCAGAGGATGACATGTAACGAGAAGTCAATTTGTTGACATGGAGCAACAATAGTGTCACGCCAACAGTAGTGTAACATCATAGTAGCTGGGAAAATAAATATTAGATCTTCATATTGGCATGATTGCGGTGGACATTCACACTTGCGACGGGCCATTATGACCTCTGTTAAACACACTTGGGGTTTTGGGGTTTCTATTAATTATTAATGGTATTTCAGACATTTCCCAACACTTCTTCGTCTAATCCCACTCCTTTTACACCTATTTAAAGGTCTTGGCACTGTTAAACATCATTTCTATGTTCTATAAAACGTCAAATCAATAGAGAGAGGTTAATGGAGGAGGAAGAAAAGCTAGGGATTCAAACATTCTTCAAGTTTCCATCAATTTTGCCAAGATTTTTGTTCTCCCAAATATGTAAGGCTATCATAGTGTTGGACTAGTTCGTTCTCATATGCTACATCTACTATCAAATCAGTATAAGAGTAATCTATGATTTTTATCCTTGACTTCGAGTATTGTCTTTATGAGTAGTACCGTTGAATTTCGAATTCCTATTTGTAATTGTTGAGTTTTTCTTATATAATGCATTGGATTCTAGATTTGATTGTTAATGTTTATCTTGCCCTTATTATTGAGTTATTTATTAAGAAATCATTTTAACCAATAATTGCATTGAATTGATTCCTGTGATAACTAAACAAGACTTTTGAGTAGATTCTAAAGACCATGTCTAAAAACATGGGTGAAGAATTATAATTTTTTTAGATAAATCCTTATGGCTTACTTGATCCACTTAGGCTTCATTTGTTTTAACTTAATGAAGGTCTGAATCTTAACCATTCATATTCAGTTTGTTAAGTACGTTAGAGTTTTAGGTCTGAATCTGAATCATTTAGATTCAACCCATCAATTTCATTTGTTTATTTGTTACAAAAACCTCTTAATGGGTATGAAGAGATTTGAATGAATCTGATCTATAAGAGACTCTTAACAACATTCAGATTCATATGATAAGTTATCAAATAATAAACCAGAGCTACCACTACACCATTTTAGGCGTACGCCCACCCCAGTAAAGTGTAGTCTAAACTAAAAAGAATGGCCACACTTTTGGACTTTAGGCAACAATTTTTAGAGGGTGGCCTAAGGCAGTGTAACCTTTTACATTAGGCTACTCTTTTTAAATGTTGCCACAAATGCTACACTTAAAAAGTGTGGCCAAAGATGCATAAGGGGACTTTTTGTAGTGATTCATTAGCAACATATTTTTTTATTATACCACACTTAAAAGCGTGGCCTTTTCTTTGTTATTTGTCACACTTAAAAAGTGTTGCCTTTGATATCTAATCAAGAGCAACATTTATAAAGTGTAACTTTTCTTATGAGTAAGCCACACATTTGACGTCCCTACAACAAAACTTTTAAAGTGTGACAATATTGTGTAGAATTTCATAGCCACATTTTTACATTTTTAAAAGTAATACTTTTTATTTCTATACATTCAATAATCACATAATTAAATACATAAGTGTTGAAGCTATAAATTTCAAATAAACTTTGAGAAACATGTCTTATACAACCAATACTTAGAAAGTGATTCCTTAAAGATCTCTAATATCAACAAATTCAACAAAATAAAATATGCGCATTGAAACGTATGTATGACAACATAACAAAAACTTTTCATCGTTCACTACAACAGATCGAGTTTACTTCTGACTATTATTGAAATTCACTTATTGACATTTTCCTGCACATTCATAATAAAATTATAAGTTAGTGAAATAAGTCATGTATTTAATATGCTCATATTGACAATAAGCCGAACCAATTCATAACAATAAAGTTGTGGAAGTACATAATTGGAGAGCATTCAATACAAAATTTTATAGAGTAGGTATCTGGTTTAATTGCCTATTTGTTGTTAATAATTTTTATCTGATGAAATAATAAGGTTGATATTTTAGACATAAGTAATACATCATGATTGTATATCTTCATATGTAGGCTACACTTTATAATAACCAAAACCTTAAAGGAGGTTCCTTGTAAAATCAAAAGGGAATATAGGTGAAGAAGAAACATCACATTATCAGTCGACCCAACACACCTAGATAAAAAAAATATTTTACATAATAAATGTTATGCAGTATTTTCGACATCTATTGAATTTTAAAAAGTACTAAAAAGTTTCTTCAAGTGGTTGGCAACCAAGTCACAAAAGCATTTAGTGCTTAGTGAAATCAAGTAAGAAAATGTGATATGGTCTAAAAGAGTAGATTTTTATAGAAAAGAGATTCTTAAGGTATATCTTTAGTGGTACATTGTCTGCAATAGACAAGTTCCTTTCAGAATTAATGCAGAACACTTTTAATATCTTTTTTATGTTGTTAGACACCTCTCGCTCAATTGTGCCTTATGAAAAAACACCCTTTCGATACTCTTAAGTGGGTTTCCCATAGGCCTAAAGAGAATATATCAGTTTCTTCCTTTATATGATTCATGGAAAGAATTCATTTGTATTTGCATTGGGGCTGAATATGCATAATCTGGGAACTCTAACTCACATAAAAAGCGGTTACGTTTTTCAAACAAACAAATGTTAACAAGTTAAAAAAAAAAATTAACACCATGATGAATATGGCTTATGTTGGATGACATTAGAGCATAAGGTGGCGTTGTAACACTTACCACTTCCTTGATATAAGTCAAGCCAGCAGCAACATAAAGAACGATCCTTTTCTCAATTTGATCGAAATAGAAAAAATCCTAAGACAACAGACTACAGCATTCATCGTTTGATATGATCAACAATTAACAGTTCAACTGAAAATTGTACCAGTTTATCAATGACTTTGTGTGCTTGTCATGGAAATAGATCTGCAGCCAAAAGAAATGTTATCACTCTTCCTAAACGAGTAAAAATAAAATAAATGCGATTAGGTTGAACATTTCAGGTAGTTAATGTACACATTTGATGTAATAATTTTGAGATTCTAACAACTTTGTAATTGAATATGTGGGGAGGAGTAATTTACAGCGTGTCATTTATTTCAACATCATTTCAGGAGTTATTAATTTTCTTTACTCGACAAGTACAAATATGTAGTTCTAATCTAGCCTGACTTCAACTAGTTAACTTCAACTTTCAACCAAATCATCTCTGTATAACTTTTCTATTCAATAGTTATTGGGAATTGGAACCTTCTTATGTATCCAATAAGCCTATTCCAACGTGTAGAAGTCATTAATCACTGCTGGACGTTTTACTTTTATTAATCAAATTTAGAATAACAGCATACCAACAATTTTAAATTAGAGGTAGACACCAACCAATGAGAGAACAAAAAACAAAAAATCATATAGACCTATCAAATAACTGAAAATGAGAGAAATCAACAGAGGTACCTCGACTTTGTCCCACTCTCCTATTCTGCTTCCTGTTGCCAGGTTTGAGACAAGAATAGAACTCACAGTCACTGCATGTCCATTAGCATAATCTTCAAGTTGACAGTTTACGACTAGAAGAACCATAAAACTAATTTAGTATGAAATTGATTATAGCAATGGTAAACATTTCTTTAATTGTCGTGCTTCTGCTTCAGTAGATGGTTTTTCCTTGACCACACCTTCATAGACCACCACTTTGAGATTATTTCAAGTTAAGATGAGATCATTAACATAGAAAAGCGCATACATTAATGAGTGGCATAAAGAGGAGAACAATTGGACAACAGAAAAAGTTCTCAAAGATGTAAACTAGAATTTCCGATCACTAGAATTTCAAAACCTTGATTTAGTGGAATGTGGAAGCTTCACACCAGGGTCGGCCAATGAGTTGCATACCTATGAGAAGCTCTTCCGTGTGTTAACCAACCTGAGCATGTGACTCACTAATATGAGATAGCAATAACTACCATTGTTGTACTAATTGAATATACCTCATTCTGAATGTAATGAATAAATCCTACATTATTGGATCACTTGAAAGAAATCTGGGCTAAAATATGCTTCCGCATGGTAAAGTTTTTTATATTTTTTGAGTAAATTAAGGGCAATATAAAATCTTGTCTTACATCCTAAAAATGGGTAATTCCTGAATGACTACTGGTCAACAAACTACCCCAGGTAAACACGAAAGGTGTTGCAACTTACAGGGACAATAACCGCAGCACGTCCTACAAGATTTTCTGTTATAATAAACCACGTAAGATTTCATGAAATATATAATACATCATTTCAAATAGTAGAGAAACAACCTTTGTATGGTTGTAACTAACTCCATAGTTTATGTTATCTGGTAAGAGTTGACTAAGGGAAAAACCTGAAATTTGCAAATAAGTCTCCCTAACATTAAGAGCACTTGCTGGAATTTTTGTTTCTGTCATGCTGAAAAAGAAATAAGTATCAGACAATGGTGAGAGGATATTCATGCCTATTCATTGAAGGCCAGTATGTCAAAAATCTAACGTTGACAAGTATCTGCTTACTAATCTACTATCTGTACATCCTAACTAGCCATTTAATGTTTTAGGTATCTGCATTTACAAGTCAGTCACATGACCACTTCATGTATAAGAATATAGTATCAGCTACAAAAGTCCCACCAATTAAAAGAAGGGGGGAAACAAAAAAAAGAGCAGAAGAAACCGAAGAGGAGAATAGTTTGAAAAAAGATGAGTGACTAAATGTGCACACGTGAAAAAATAAGAAATATGTTCAATAACAGGAATAGAGTAGCCTTGGGGAAGGTATGGAAGTCCTTGACGGACCCATTTGTAGGTGTCACAATGATTCCACCTTCTTGAAAATATCCATACGGAAATACATTGACCTCCACCTGCGAGAATCTAGACAAGAGTTATGTCAATCATGTTTCTTTGTACTTACGAAAGATCTATTTCTGTTTGTATCTCTAAAATGCATACGACACTAATCTAAAAGGTTAGCATTACAGAGTATTTGCACAACCAAGCATAAAAGAATATATTTTAACTACTGAACAACAAAAAATTAGAAGACAAAAGTCCTAGAACATTTTTTCCTTGTCATCATCCAATTGTGCTTTCCAATGAAGCATTACTTTCCAGTTCGATTGATTTAGTGTAGGTAGCTTGAAAAAAACATGCCACACTTAAGCCGTTGAGCAGCAACACAGTCTGCTGCAGTATATGTGTTGGGAAAACGCAGACAAGCACAAAAATATATATGGTAAAAGTAATGAAAATAAAATGAGAAAATAACGACACCAAGAATTTTACATGGAAACCCTTCTGAATAAGGGAAAAAACCACGGGCCAAGAGGACCAATTGATATTACTATAGTAAGGAATTTTACACTGTGTAGTCACGAATACAACACTCAGAGTGACTACTACACACTCAAAAGGAAAAACACTCTTTTGGTTTCCGTCTTACTAAAATATCGCTCACACTCTTTTTTTCTTCACAGACAATTTTCTTATATAGTCTATGGAATACCTCACTTTCTGCTCTCAATGGTTTTTCTCTCTAACTAGGTGTGTTCTACAAATGAGCAAGAATGCTCTATTTCTAGAAGGATAAAACCATGTCTATGTCACTAATGACATATTAAACATAGCAAAGTCAAGAATGGTTGCAAATCTTACCAATTTTCCAACTACCAAATCTTTTCTTTTCAACTCCAATTACTATTCCTTTTTAACAATTGCTTGTACCAATGAATAGCTAAAGTTGACTAAAACAATGGGATGGATTCAACAAATCTCCCCCTCCAGTCCCATTTACTGGAAAAGGTATCTTAAACTTCTTTAAAGAGAGCTCATACCCACAAGTTCTTTGCATAACTCGAACTTGTCTTTCGGTATCATCTAGGTCAGCATATCTGCAGGATTTTCACTTGCGTGAATCTTTTTGATGTGAATGATTCATTCTCCACTTTCTCACGAATCCAATGATATCTGACGTCAATGTGTTTTGTTCTTGCATGGTACATGGAGTTCTTGCTCAAGTCTATTGCACTCTGGCTGTCACAATAGACAATATACTCCATCTTATTCAAACCAAGCTCTTGAAGAAATCTCTTTAGACATATCATCTCCTTGCCGGCTTCAGTAGCCGCAATATACTCAGCTTCAGTTGTAGATAGTGCAACACACTTCTGCAACTTTGACTGCCATGATATAGTTCCCCCTGAAAAAGTAAACAAATATCCAGTAGTGGATTTTCTGTTATAAAGATCACCTGCCATATCAGAATCTGTATAGCCTTTCAAGATTGGATTTGGTGCTCCAAAACACAAGCATTCATCTGAGCTCCTTTAAGATACCTGAGTATCCACTTCACAGCTTCCCAATGCTCTTTTCCCGGATTTTTGAGAAATCTACTGACAACACCAACTGCGTGAGCAATATCAGGTCTAGTGCACACCATTGCATACATTAGACTTCCGACGACGGAGGAATATGGAACTTTGGCCATGTTCTCTTTTTCCTCCCTAGTTGTAGGACACATCTTCTTGCTCAACTTCATATGACCAGCAAGAGGTATACTAACAGGCCTAGCATTCTTCATATTGAAGCGCTCCAGTACGCGTTCAATGTACTTCTTCTGGGACAAATAAATCTTCCTTTTATCTCTAAGATGAGTAATTCTCATACCCAAAATTTTCTTGGCATGACCCAAGTCTTTCATAGAAAAAGACTTACACAAATCTTTCTTTAGCTCGTCAATCTTGGAAGTATTTTTGCCCACAATCAACATATCATCCACATACAACAAAAGGATGATAAAATCATTGTCAAAATTTTTTGTACAAATACGCAATGATCTGAAGAAGTCTTCTTATAGCCTTGCTCCCCCATAACATATTCAAACTTTTTGTACCACTGTCTGGGAGCTTGTTTTAGGCCATAGAGACTCTTTTTGAGTTTGCATACAAGTTTTCTTTACAATCTACTTTGAAGTCCTCAGGTTGTTCCATATAAATCTCTTCTTCTAGGTCACCGTGAAGGAAAGCCGTCTTCACATCCATCTGCTCAATCTCCAAATTAAGACTGACAGCCAAACCTAGAACTGTGCGAATCGAGGATATTTTCACAACAGGAGAAAATATTTCGTCAAAGTCAATACCTTTACTTTGACCGAATCCCTTAACAACCAATCTAGCTTTGTACCTGGGCTTCAAGTTGTGTTCTTCAACTTTAACTTTGAACATCCACTTGTTCTTCAAATCTCTCATGCCCTTGGGCAATTTTACCAACTCATAAGTGTGGTTGTCATGCAAAGACTTCATCTCATCTTGCATGGCTTCAATCCATTTATTCTTGTGCTCATCTTCCATGGCCTCCTCATAACATTTAGGTTCTCCCCCGTCAGTGAGTAACAAATACTCATTGGGTGAATAACGGGAGGAAGGAAACCGCTGTCTTGTGGACCTCCGAAGCGGAATATTTGATTCGTCCACAACTTCATGAGCAACAGGATCATCAATGAAAATATCATTGTTATTATCAAAATCAACATGTTGATTCGATACATGATTCTGGGTGTCACCATGATTATCAAACCCAACAACATCATGCACACTTGTGTGAGGAACTTCATCATGATGAACTATACCATCAAAACTTGAAGATTCTACCTTCTCCGCTTTGTCAATATCTTCAATTGTTTGATTCTCCATGAAAATAATATCACGGCTTCTCACAAGTTGCTTTTCAATTGGATCATATAGCCTGTAACCAAATTAATCTAGGCCATATCCAATGAAGATGCATTGTGTTGTCTTGGCATCTAACTTTGACCTCTCATCTTTCGGCTCATGTACAAAAGCATTGAAACCAATACTCTCAAATGGTCATAGGAACATCCTTTCCATACCAAACACTATTTGGTACATCACTTTGCAAAGAAACAGCAGGAGATAGATTAATAACATGTGCAGTGGTCAATAAAGCCTCACCCCAAAATGAGTTTGGCAACTTTGCTTCAGAAAGCAGACATCTAACTCTTTCCATCAAGGTCCTATTCATCCTCTCAGCCAAACTATTAAGCTGAGGAGTCTTGGGAGGAGTCTTATGGTGTCTAATACCTTGATGCTTGCAGTATTCGTCAAATGGTCCACAATATTCACCACCATTATCAGTACGAATACATTTCAATTTCTTTCCAGTTTCTCTTTCAACTGAAGCCTGAAATTGCGTAAAGACACCTAACACTTGGTCTTTAGTCTTCAATACATAGACCCAAAGTTTTCTTGAGCAATCATCAATGAAAGTCACAAAGTAAAGTGCACCACCCAATGTCTTTGTCTTCATTGGACCACATAAATCATAGTGCACTAACTCAAGCAACTCTGTTTTTCTCGAAGGAGGGTAGGACTTAAAGGAAACTCTATTTTGTTTACCAGCCAAGCAGTGCTCACATTTTTCAAATTTAGCACATTGGAAATTTGACAATAATTTCTTCTTGGATAGAACATTAAGTCCTTTCTCGCTAATGTGGCTAACCCTCTTGTGCCATAATGTTGAAGAGCTATCGCTCTAAACTGCATTCACCATATCAACACAAGCAGAGGCCGTAGTCCAGTATAGACCACGACGTTTGTTACCACGAGCCACAACCAAGGAACCCTTAATGAGCTTCCATTTTCCATCACTGTTGGTACTAACATATCCTTCATCATCTAAAACACCAACAGAAATTAGGTGCAGACGAACATCAGGAGCATGTTTCACATTGTTCAAAACTAGTTTAGTTCCAATACTAGTTTCAAAAAAATTGTACCAATACCAACCACCCTAGAAAAAGTCACATTACCCATACTCAAGGTTTCAAAATCACCAGGAGTGTAGGAAGAGAAAAAATCCTTCCTTGATGTCACATGAGATGCGGCACCAGTGTCCACAACCCAGCTTGACTCATCACAAGCAATATTTATCATGTTTGAATCAAGAACTGTAACAAGATCTTCGGTGGTAACGGTGTCTAGGAAATTTTCATTGCCATCTTGTTTAGTTTCCTCTTTGTTATTGTTCTCCCTCTTCAACTTCCTGCAGAACTTCTTTGTGTGCCCTTTCATGCCACAATGATAGCACTCAATATCTTTAAGTCTGCCTTTGGATTTGCTCCTATTTTGTTCTCTATGCTGAGAACCACGAGTTTTATTTCTCCCCCTAGGGCCAATTATCACGACATCCGACGAAGAGGAACCTTGAGTTTTTCTTTTCATCTCTTCGTTCAAGACACTACTCTTGGCGGAATCCATAGAGATCACACCATCCAGAGCAGAATTTGACAATGACGTTCTAAATGTTTCCCATGAATCTGGTAGGGAACCAAGTAGAAGCAAACCTTGAATTTCTTCATCAAATTTGATGCCCATAGCAGATAATTGGTTCATAATCCCCTGAAAATTATTCAGATGGTCTGTCATTGGAGAACCATCATGATACTTCAAACTCAACATCTTCATTATTAAGAACATTTTGTTGTTGCCAGTCTTTCGAGCATACAAACTTTCAAGATGCTCCCATAGGGTTCGAGCATGTGTTTCCCCAGAAATATGGTTCAACACATTATCGTCGACCCATTGCCTAATGAGTCCACAAACCTGTCTATGCAACAGATTTCACTCTTCATCTGTTATATTATCAGGCTTTACAGTTGTAAATACTGATTTATAAAAATTCTTGACATAAAGCAGATCTTCCATTTTCCCCTTCCAAATGGCATAATTAACACCATTCAAAGTAACCATTCTACTTGTGTTGGCTTCCATTGTTTTCCCCAAAAAATATAGTTATCGCAAATCAAAGTAAATCTTTTCTGATGTGGAAGTTCAGACTATGCTGCAACCACAAAGCATACTCAGATAAAACCTTGGCTCTGATACCAGTTTGTTGGGAAAACGCGGACAAGCACAAAAATATATATGGTAAAAGTAATGGAAATAAAATTAGAAAATAACGACACCAAGAATTTTACATGGAAACCCTTCTAAATAAGGAAAAAAACCACGGGCCAAGAGGAGCAATTGATATTACTATAGTAAGGAATTTTACACTGTGTAGTCACGAATACAATACTCAAAGTGACTAATACACACTCAAAAGGAACAACACTCTTTTGGTTTCCGTCTTACTAAAGTATTGCTCACACTCTATTTTTCTTCACAGACTATTTTCTTATATAGTCTATGGATTACCTCACTTTGCTCTCAAAATGATTTTTCTCCCTAACTTGGTGTGTTCTACAAATGAGCAAGAATGCTCTATTTATAGAAGGATAAAACTATGCCTATGTCACTAATGACATATGTTAACATAGCAAAGTCAAGAATGGTTGCAAATCTTACCAATTTGTCAACTACCAAATCTTTTCTTTTCAACTCCAATTACTATTCTTTTTTAACAATTGCTTGTACCAATTGAATAGCTAAAGTTGACTAAAACAATGGGATGGATTCAACAATATGAACAAAAAATTCAAGATTTGTACGTGTGTCATATGTCAATCTCGCTCCTTTCCTTGAAACTGAAAAAGAAGAAGAAAACAAATAACAAGGAGGATATCGTGAAATAATTTGAAGTTTCTCCCAATAAGACATTGATATCTAGTAAGAAGACATGTGATGTACTACAATATTCAAAGAAAAATTGTGCATCTGTCACCACAATCCAGATTCAGTGTGCACAATGATTCAGACCGAATAGAAACAATATGAGCAATGTGCATCTCATGCAACTCTGGTATTACAATCTCTATATTCTTCAACCACGATATAAAGAAAATATTAAACATCGACATGTGTTTTTTCCTCTGGTGGACAATGAATCAGAGACCTCAAAAAAGAGTACCAAACTTGTGTTTCATTTATTTAGGAAGCACGATAAAACAAAACTAAAGCACATCAATGGATGGAACAACACAGATATTCTCACAACAAATTCCAACAAAACTCTTCCAATTCCACAATCCCCAAATTCAGATTCAAAACCATTAGTTCAATCAAAAGGATTCAAATTTCTTCTTTTCTTCTTAATTCTAAATCACAAAAAGTACCAATCCCATGTTCCACTTTTTTTAATGAAGCAAGATGTAGAAAAACTTAATAACATCAATGGACTGAAACCACAGAGATACCTCACATTAAATTCCAACTGAAAATCTTCCCATCCCCAAATCCAAAACTAAACTTTTCAGCTAAAGTATCATGTATGGACCCCAAACATAAAATTTATTCTCTTGCCGCGTAATATTTTCTGCAACCACTTCCAGAAAAAAGAAAACATATGGAACTATGGTTTTTTTGAAAAACAATAAAAATAGTAACCCGAATTCCAAACATTTAACAATTCTCGTGTAGATTTCAATCGAACATTTTAAAAATCCGAGTTCAAATTTGATTAGAAAACTATGTCTTTTATGTTTTAAGCATCAAATCAATATACAAACAAATCATCAACATAGATATACACATCAATTTCATCTCATAACTAAAACTTTCTTTCTCATTTGTGTGAATCAAACACAATTTTTTCCTAACTGGTACGTTCTCATAAATCCTTTCAAGTATTTTTTTTATGTTAATAATTTTGTTGTATTGATGTGTCAAGAACACTGGTGGCAATAATAATTTTTGTGCGTTGTTGTTTGTCAAGGCTTTTAAATGAAAAGATAGTACTCCAAATCATTATTATTTTAAAACTATTTTTTAAAAATCAAAAGTGCCTTATTTTCTTGAATTGAAAATTTATAATTTTCAATTTCACTTCAACATTTAAATATTGAAAACAGACAACATTAAATTTAGTATTTTGATGTAAAGACCACATTCAGATGTTTATTCTGATAAAAAAAACCTGGATCTTAATGCAAATCTTCATATTCAGATGTATATTTAAATTTAGACCTCTTAATCTTAATGCAAACAAATGAGGCCTTAGTTTAGAGGTGCTATACCCAATAACCTCATAGGAAGTTCTGGCTGCTTGGGTGTGATGTTGTATTATCATGAAACTCATATTGAAGATTATCGGTTAGAAAATCTCTCAATAGAGTTACTTATCATGTTGAGTTAAAATATGAGTAAGAATTTTATAAAGGTTAAAATGATTCAACTTCTTTATTTCTTTATCTCCATCTTGAGTGTATTTTATATATTGCATTTCTTTAATTCAATTATTCGGCTGCAGCTAGATAAAATAATCATTCATTGAATGTACTGATGTCATTTTTCCTACATATTTTTATGATACATACTCATGATCATAAACAAATGCTTTGTTGAGATTACTCTACACTCTATCTATCTTTTTGGGAGCCTCCTTACCTTTTGGAGGACTTCATATTTACTTTCTAATTAATACTTTTGAGAACTTGTGGGTCTTGACCCACATCCATTTTTAATAGGAAAAGCTTCATATATAGATATAGTAGAGGTTTCCTTCAATATTTACTCTCATTCATTTTCTTACAAACTATAAGTATTGTTATTGAGTATTTTCCTAATTTAAATTGATGAGTACTTGATTTTAACTTATTTAATTCTGTAGAGCCTATCATAGCTTGTCTAAGTCCTCGACTAGGTAGTCCTCCAGGCTAAGGGTTCGCTTTTGGACCAATTTTGGTTGTCAAGTGTTAGACACATCTAGGGTGTAGGGTCAGGGCCTGAAAAACTTTTTATCAGAGGATTGAGTTCAAGAGTCCAAGGGTTTCTATGAAGCCGTGTCTAGTACAATCATTATTATTATTATTGTTAAGAACAACACATGCATAATCTTCTTACTACTCATGTTTCTGTGATAGAGTTCAACTCCATAGAAGTCTCTTCTAACTCACGCTTATTTGTGTCTTTCAAATCATGCCTCTATCAATTGCTGTTTGAGGACGTACTTTTAGGAGGAATGCCAGCTCTCAAGGTCATGAAGATCCCAATGGATCATAAGTGCAACCCCCATATGGAGATGTCACATATGTTGAGTTCAACAATGTTACAAATGCTAACTTAGATTGTTGAAAATCACACTGTTCAATAAGGAAAGAGTCATAAATATGCGGTTGATACGTCTACAATTTGTGTGTTATTCACAGAGTCGAAGATTATTGGGGATCTGGAGAATTTTGTGTAAGAACTTCAGAAAGTATTTGAGGTCATGCGTGTTGTTGATGCAAAAACTATTGAGTTAGCACCATATCAGCTCAAAGGTATATATCTAGGATATGGTATTATCACATTAAGCAGAACAGGGTAAGGGGAACAGCGTTTTTGAGCTGGGATTTATTTGTGAAGCTTTGTTGAGGCGTTTCTTTCCCTAAGAGATGAGGGAATCTAAGCTGGGATTTATTTGTGAAGCTTTGTTGAGGCGTTTCTTTCCCTAAGAGATAAGGGAATCTAAGGTAAGGGTGTTCTTAAATTTAAAACAGGAAGCTTTTGATGGAGAAAAACCTCAAGTTTACACATCTATTCCTCTATCCTCTTAAGATGGTGGCAGATAAAAGAAGCAGGATATGTTTAGTCGTGAACAAACTTCCTCACCATACATGTAAGCTGATAGGAAAAAAAAAGAATCTAGAAATATATCTGTAAGTTAATAGACGATATAAAGAGAAAGGAAATATTATTGAAGGAGTTTCCTTTGACTGAACGACGTAAAGAGCTGAGAATACAATTCTTTATATGCTAAAACAACTTGAAGCTAAAAATTAGGAACTACAATCCTAAAACTTGAAAGCTTCCCATGTTTAAATTACTTCCTAAAGACTAGGACGAAAATAACATATAGGCATTTTATTTCTAACGGAACTTTAGTTACTAAACTGAATTTTTAAAAACTAAGACCTCCCTTAAACTGAAAGTTTTCAAGCTTCTGTTTAACTGCACCTTTTTGAACTCATCCATTTTGTTGACTCCCATCATCTTCCTCAGCTTTTGGAAAGGGAGAAACCTGAGAGGTTTAGTAAATATGTCGGCCAATTGGTCTTCACCTCAGCAGTACTGCAACTCTATTTTTTCTTCATTATTGAGATCTCGCAGGAAATAATACTTCACATCAATGTGTTTGTTTCTTCCATGCAAAACAAATTTTTTGACAGCTTAATGGACGAATTATTGTCGCAGAAAATTGTAATTGATCTTTCTTGTTTGAATTGTAGTTCTTCAAGAATTCTCCTTAACCAAACAACTTGACAAGGAAAAGTTGTCGCAGAAACAAATTTCGCTTCAGTAATCGATTAAGTGACAATTTTTTGCTTTCTAGATGACCATGAAACAGCCCCTGTTCCTAGCACAAAAACATAGCCTGAAGTGCTCTTTCTATCGTCTTGATCTCATGCATAATCACTATCAACAAAACCAATCAAATAATATTTTTTGCCCTTCTTATAGAACAAACCAAAATCCTTAGTTCTTTGTAAGTAGAAAAGGATTCTCTTGGCATCTAGCAAGTGAGTATCTGACAGACTCTCCATATACCTGCTTATAAGACTTAGAGTATTCATAATGTCAGGCATTGTAGCAGTAAGATACATCAAACTAACTAAAATTTGCCTATAGAGTGTGTTGCCTACCTATCTCATCTTCCAACTTTGTTTCGCTTCGAACTAAACTCAACTGGAGTATCGACGGGATTTCATTTCTTCATCTTGAGTTGATCTAAAATTTTCCGTACATATTTCTTTTGTGAAGCAAATATCCCATCAGTAGATTGCACTACTTCTAAACCAAGATAATTATGCATCTTTCCAATATCAGACATCTCAAATTCATTCATCATAGATCTCTTAAAATCAAAAAACATGACACTATCATTCCCAATAAATATAAGATCATCAACATTTCAACACACTATGAGCATTTTCACAAATTCTCCAATTTTAACAAAAAGATTGTTTATATGGACATTTCTGGAAACAAAATTTTAGAAAGTAAGCCTCAATGCGACTATACCAAGCCCGCGGAGCTTGTTTTTGTCCGTAAAGAGCCCTTTTCATTTTGTATACCTTATGCTTATCTCCAAATTTTATGTAACCATAAGGTTTCTCGATAAATACCTCTTTATTCAAGTATCCATTTAGGAAAGCTGATTTGACATCTAATTGAAAGATAGGCCACTAATTTGCCGCCACGGCAATTATCATACTGATTGTGTCATGCCTTGGAGCTGGAGAAGATATTTCTGTGTAGTCCACACCATGTTCTTGCTCGTATCCCTCAGCCACCAATCGCGCCTTATATTTGTCTATTTCACCATTTTCTTTGAGTTTCGTCTTGTAGACCCACTTGACACCTATGGATTTGTGTCCCTTCGGAATATTTCTTAAATCCCAGGTGTTTTTTCTTTCAATAACAGCAATTTCATCATCCATAGCTTTCCTCCATTTTTCCTCTTTTATGGCAATCTCAAAAATTTCAAGGTCACAATCTGCAACAATGCAAAGTAGGAAACATCTTCATTAATATTAATTCTTCTTACCTTATAATCCATGTTACGACCAGAGGGTGTCCCCTAGAAGTTAGAGTACTCTTAGATCGCCATACAACGTCGTCGACCTCTCTGAGGTCTAAGACAAGCCCTTGGACATCTTTCGTTGCATAATCCTAAAAATAGCGGATAATTTAAAACTTTTCATAGCATATCATATGCTAGAACATTACTTCATATATATATAAAATATTATAATCCATAGTTAGATTCTAATGTCTCTTTGTCATGTTAAGACACAACTCAATAAAATAGAATAGGGACACGACCCTTCACATAATAAAATATAAGTCTAAGCTATTTCATCAACTTAAAGAAACATCTTGACATAGGTAACCCTTGAATCATAAGGGTCCCTTTACTTGAACTTGGGAGATCTGTCCAAGCTCTTCACCAAGGACACATCCTTTAGCCATCACCACCTACACTTGGTGTAAAAAGATGAAGAAGAATGGTATTAGTAAAAGAATGTACTTAGTATGACAACCATGCAAAAACATGCATTAAAGAGGACATTTCTTTTGAAATCATGCAATATGTCTTTTTAGTAATCTTCATTAATATAGGCACATATAACCTCAATATACTTCACATACATAATATATACATGGATAATACTCATAATAGCATATAAAGTCATTTATCATACTTATAAGCATATTCAATACACATCATACATTACCTCTCTTTTATTTTACTTCCTTTCTTAAGTAACCCTCAAGTGTACCTAGTGCAATGTATTACCTTGAGGTCACCTTACAATAGTCTTTCATAATATTCTTCATAAATACAACCATATACATTCACAAGTCATAAGCACATCAAAGACATCAACTTCACATAAGGACCATTACCTAAGACAACTCCTAAGTCACATTAGTCCAATGTGTAGGTAATACCCCGTAATGCTACATCCACCAAGTGTACCTATGAAGTCACCCTAGACTAAGCATAACATACTCAACAAGTGATAACATATCTAACAAGTCATAACATATTCAACAAGTCATGACATATTCATTTACAACTAGCAATAAAGCCACGTACTTCATATCATCAGATATGGACTCTTTCCTTTACTATAACCTTAGTCATAAATCATTTAGTTCATATTATAGGCAAACCACCCTCATAACTCCTTTCACAAGCTTACTTATGAAATGTACAGATGGAGTCACATACCCTCACATTTACTAAGTAAATTTATTTAGAAGAAACAAGTGTAATCCACATGCATAGTCATATTTAGTATCTTTACATAACAGGGTCACTTAACATGTATTCATACAAGTCATACATAACATATGTCTTTACTTCATAAGTGTCTTCAATCCTATCCGTTCTTGAAGTCATCTCGTGCAATGCATAGGTAGGGTGCATAGTCCTCCATACCAATTACACTTCTCAAGGAATTTAGAATAGAGTTCGTATTCATATTATAGTTAATTATTAACCTTTGGGAGACATAGCCATAACCGACATAGACCATGTGAGCTACATGGAATCCAGTGTTATACTCCCACATCAAAAAGAGAGGGTTAACACTTGCCGAAGGTGCAACCATTCGTACATAGGTATTCTAGGTAGATACACTAAGCTAGAGTCCTATAAGGGCACATAGTTAAGGAACATGAAGATTTCTTCTAGAAACTATGACTAACTAAGAGTGAAAGTTTCCATCTCATGAGACAACATCTAGGTTGGGAACCCGGACTTACTAAAGTCAAGGTTCTCTTGTGGAAAGACGGACTTAGTAGACGTCAAGATCCCACTCTCATTTGTAATTTTCACTCGGTTCTAAGAAATAACTCCCTTTTTAAACATCAATTAAGGACTTTATATAACATTACTTCATAAAGAATAGGCCTTAGGGACTTACTCTCTCATATATCATATAGCTCAAAGGTATCTAGGGTGAGAATTCTACACCTACATTATGTGAGAATGTCCTTTCACATAATCATATTATATTCATACATGCATGTGTGTTTGTGTACATATATGTGAGATCTACCTTCACATAAATACATTTAGGAACACATGTTCACAACTTCATTAATCATCTACCTTATATGCATAGAAATAGGTAATGATGCATAAAAGAATTATCATTTCCTTAGTCATCATGAATCTATCCTACTCATAGATATGAATGAAGTGTGTGTACATTGGTCAACATGGTCACGTAATGGCTATCACATACTATTGAGGAAACCACCCTCTAAAGACCACAGCACATGTACAACAACAAAGAGTATTGAGGACTATAGACTACACACACTCACATTACATCATATGAGGCAAGTACATATTCAACAATATAATATAAGGCTCCTGGCATACTTTGATCACACATTCATATAGGGTTCATATGGGTAGGGGTCATGCTACAAGGATATTTATCGCCATTAGCCAAATAGACCACACCAAACCCTAACATGATCATCACACATATACATATAACCTCATCTCCACACCTAGGTCAAACACGTAGTGTAGATGACTATACGCATAATATCACATAACATCAATTGACTTAGACATTATATTAGAATCAAGGCTAAATCCTTCAACTTCCTAACATTGGAATTATCATATCAATTCGTATTGCATCGAATTTCTTCAAGTCCATGAACATAACACATAAATATGTACAAGCATGTAAACACCGCCACCATAAGTGGACTATACCAATCAACACAATTCAATGTACATTGTAGGCTCATTAGAAGAAGTAGGTCATCTTACCAAATCTCCACGATAATGATCATCTTTCATCATTCCTCAACAATATATATTCAATTGATATAGAAAGTAATAGCAATAAGCAATTCAATACTATCTAATAAAAATTCTATAAACATCAAGTCAAGATCACAAGACCCACATTATAGGCTAATTTGAGAAATTAGGTAGATATTGGGTCCTTCATAAAATTGGATAGAAATTCATCATAAAATTGGTAAATACACATATATTCATCATTAGAATTCTTTTTAAATCAATTTGAGAATGAACCCATGGCTAGATTGAAATATAGGATTTTTGACTTCGAATTCATGTTTGAAAAACCTTTGAAAGGACTCCATAGATGAATGGTTATCTTGGGATGAAGGATCACCATAACTTATACATTAAAAGCCCATTAAATTCTGAGAAGAAATCTCAACGAATCAAACTTCATAGCTTGTTCTTGAGTTTGGTCTTAATGGAGAATTTGGGGTTTTTGGAAGAGAAGAGAGCAACGGGAATTTGATTTCTTAATGCGTGTTGGGGTGTTGGCTTGGGAAAGGGTTTAAAAAGGTCCTAAAAAAATTAATAAAATTTCCCCTGAGTTACCAAAACACCCCCACACGAATTGGGACCCTTAAACATGTAAAAAATGACGCAACCGTATCTGGGAATGGGATGCGCGTCGCAGGGCAGCCTCTCAATTTCGTACAGAATAATTTTTAAGGCAGTGAGGTGCGTGCTAGGAGTGCGTCGCGAGGGCAAGGTCTCATTATTGCTCCTTCACGCTGCCTTGGGCAGCCTCTTGTCCAAGGTTTGGGGTCCTCCTTGGGGGCCCTTCGGGTGGTCCCCGGGGAGATGTACTGGGACGTTTTGACCCTTAATATGTCTATATAGATATAAAGTTTGTTTGTAATTTACTAACGAAATAATAACACAATTTTTTTTAACTGAAATTTCTAATCGATTACTAACAAATTTGAATAATGAAGAACAAAATTTACCAACTCTTTTGCTCTTCGTTAGTAAACTTACCAACAATATTCCAACATAAAATTGGTTGGTGAATTTACAACTGAAAATTCGAACACTACATTTCAATAATTGCCAACAAGTTGTTATGTGTTTACCAACTGAATTTTAGTCGGTTATTTTACCAACTAACTTAAATGGGTTGGTAAAATTTAGTGACAAGCTTTTTAGCAACAGAATAACATTAGTTGGTATTCAGTTGGAAAATTCATTTGCTAACCAATTTAATTAATTTACCAACCGATAATTTAGTTGGCCATTCAGGTTTTTTTTGTAGTGTATTAAGTTACTAGGGTCAACTACACTGCCTCTCAACTCCAAAAACCACATAAAATCTAGCTAACCATACAAGGACTCACTAGCACGTCTAAGACCAACTTTCAAACGTCTTGGACGTTCTTAGACGTTTGACCTCCATATGATTTCAAATCAAATATGCATACTATAAAATACTTAATTAACATGTTATTAACCTTTTTAGGCTCATGTAAGTCTCTAGCTACCTTAGATCATCTTTGAGGGCATGTCAATCCATCATCCACGTGGGCCTTCTGTGAGAATAACGAACAGGTTGATTTGTTGCTGCAGTTCCTTCCAAGCTGATGGTTAAGTTTCATCAACTGCTTCAGTAGAAATTTCGGGTGTTGCAACTGCTTCTTCAACTTCATTATTAATTAAGTTTGGTGTAGATTGATGTATATTCCAATCCCAAGTGTTCTCCTCATCAAAAACTACATCTCTGCTGG